>CM017567.1:31463879-31673879 GCA_007844125.1 Sinonovacula constricta
TAAAGTGTCAACCCATATCAGATAACCAAAACGTCGGATATGGAGAGAAAATTTAGTTCAGAAACAACAGTACTCTTCAGGAGAGAGGTGGGAGTTGATCATGTAATGACTTCATGACACTTGATAAATGATCTAGAAAATAGTTCAAACTCCGACATGTTTTTGCGAGTATTACATCCCAGAAAAAAAACAATTTGGCATTTACTGATATAAATATACTGTATTAGTAAATAGTATGAAAAAATGAAAAAAACAGCTAAGATATAAAAATTCATATTTTCTTATGTAAATATGTATATATAAAATATCTATATACTGATCTGTGTTCCATTTCAATTAAGTTTCTGTTCTGTACATTCTCTCTCTCTCTCTCTCTCTCTCTCTCTCTCTCTCTCTCTCTCTCTCCTCTCTCTCTCTCTCTCTCTCTCTCTCTCTCTCTCTGTATATATATATATATATATATATATATATATATATATATATATCTATATATATATATAATATATATAGATATATATATATATATATATATATATATATATATATATATATATATATATCTACAAAGAAGGCAAATTATTGAAAATAATTTATTGTGGTATTAGAAGTAATACACAATGTATTAGTTGCCTTAATAAAATGACTGAAAAATTAAAACACGCGATATACAAATCATTGCTTAAATATTCCAAAAATAGTATTTCGAGAAAAATGAAATGGAGTCAAAGTAGGGATATTTTTAAATTAATTGTATATTACTTTGACACCCTAGTGTTTTGCCTTACAATTTCTTGCATTAGTATTACAATGTTGTATGTGCAGTTCACCGGTTTGAATGTGTTGCTTCAATTTACCTTAGTGCAAGGCAGCTGGTTCAATAGATTAAGAAAAATCGGGTCAGACTAAGAGGGAAAAAGTAGATAAATTTGTAAAGTATGGTATTATCAATTGACAATGCAGGGCTACAAAACGACCTTTTAAAAGAAGTCAAACCTATTTAAAAAAAAACATCTAAATAATACATAGTTTGCAGTTATACGTTTAATTCCTACTATTGTTAGCAAGCATTCTTCTTTTAAGGGTCTTTAATGATAGGCTAAATGATTACTGAAAACGAATAATAATAAAGATGTTGGACTTTTATAAAGACCGAGACATGCATACCCATAGGGAATTCCGAAATATATGGCAAAAAAGACTTGGGAATATTTACAATGAAATTGTATTTCGTAAGGAAAACAGCGGGATGAATGCCAATTATATTCACTTAAACTTCAACATATCCTGTTACTGAAATAAATGTTTATGCTTAGACAACATAAATGTGTACGTGTGTACGTTAATATCACGTAAAATGTCAAATGCGGAATTAATATTATTAAAGCTTTATAACTTAAAAAGCAACGACTAAGCATACACCAACTTATTAATTAGACTGTTACTAGACAAAACTCTCAAGCATCTAAGAATCACAATGCTGTCTGTATGCTTACATGTTTGTACTGTGTCTCATAGTTTCCAGCTGTACAAAGCATCGGACGATACCAACATTGTTAAACTGGATCTGTGTCATTACTGAACCAAATTCTCAGTTACTGTTCTTAGGACAAGTTAATTGGGCGAATTGCAAGAAGAACATTATTTTTTAAAGAAACTGGAAAATACGCGGCATGTTTACTTTTCACTGTTTTTTCGTTTGTTGTTTTCTTTTATTTGCGGAGGGATTGCGTGTTTTTGTTCTTGTTGTTCTATTTACCCTCCAGAAGTGCAAGGTTAAAGCTCTGAAAACTGTTTTTAAATATCAACCCTAGTCGGTCGGTTTGCGAATTAACTTTCAAGACGGTAACCGTTTGTTATGTTCTGTTTTCGTTTTATATACTATTGTTTTGCCAAATTTTCTTTAAATTTGCCAATGTTTGTCTTTGTTCAGTTCTTCAGTTCTTTGTTTTAATTTAAATAATTATGGCTATATTTATACACACGTGTGTTTATTATACAAAATCAAAAATTCATATACAATGCATTGATTATCTTGTCAAGCATAACATTATATATATAGTAAAGCATTAGGTAATTTTCTCACTTGTAAGCCGCTTTTATAATACGTGATCGATTAATAAGTATACTTTTTAATGACGATATTAATCCAGATTTACGACGGTCAGTTGTATAAATATTTGCAATATGTCCATTAAGAACAGTTGTATAAAAAATACTAGAGCAATGCATCCATTTCCCCGCCAATCAGAACTATAAGGCGGACATAGGTTCAAACCGGTCTATCATTATGTCAGTTTTCGGCAGTAATAAGTGCAGCCCCGTCAGTAAAACAACCATTATTTATCTGTTGGATGCAGCGCCATCTGTCCGCCCCAGTCTACCTTCATGTGGTATTAGTATTAGTATTAGTATACTATATATTTTGCTTAAACACTGTTCTTGATTATTGGATGTTAATATTTATCCCTAAACGGATTTTGGAACATCCATGTAAATTAATATTATCGGTATTGATAAGATAAAGATCATTATTTTAATCAAAATATGATAAACAACCTATGTCATATGTTATCTAATGGAGAAAGAAAAATGACTGCTTATAATTTATAATAAAACAGGCGATTTGAAACACATTTAAAAGTTCCAAGAAATCTAATCGATTGAAGAATCAAATCCAGAAATAACAAATGCTTTTGGACGTAATTAAAGCAATGGATTTTTGTAATATATCTAGCATGCCTAGTATAATACCGTTATCTTTGTGGTCATGATTATAGGCAAACACGTAATGGAGTATAACTAGCTATAGCATTGAACCAGTAATAATGTTGCTATTAGGCTATCTAAGTTTATTACTCTACTTTGGCTCGTTTAGAAATTAAAACAAACTAATTATTAAACGATACTTAACATTTCAAACAATTATTTTAATAATCAAAACCATTACATAAGTAAAATTCGTGTTGCGTTATGGTCACCGTTAGTGCATAAAATAGACATATGTGAATAATTGATTATAGTGTTGATTAGAACCATGTTTATTTTTTGGGGGGGGGGATAAAGTGATCTGAGAGTAAATATTTAACCTCTTAGCTGCAGCATGAAGATACAATCAAATAATTTACGTCTTGAGTACATTTGTTTCTTGATGAAGAATCTTGTGTAAGCAAAGGCTTGATTTGATTTGTAAAATTATGAGCCAAAATGGTTGACTAGCCACTCAATTTTTCTCTTTTTTGTGCACTCTTATATAATGCATATAGTTTACATTGGTTATTTTATATTGGTCTTATCAACCATTGCAATCCTTGTATGCAATCGACGAACCCAGCAAAACTTAACAGCACCATCCATTTTGTTCGAAAAAAGACAATTATGTCTAGACATACTATTAACAAAATGTCGACAATGTTTTTTGGAAATACATTCTTGTAACTCAGATATAATGAAGAATGAATAGAAATTTGAATTCCTTATATTTAAAGTACTGTTTCTTCTAAGTTATGATGATAACATTTAAAAAGGTCCACATACAAACCGTGACAATTAATCAAATGTCTGTTTCATAATCTATCTTATTAGTAAAATAACCCTATTTATATATATTTATTGAAACACTAATGACAATACATATCGATCCATAGAATATCGTCGTTAAATTTAATTTACTACTTCTAGTAAGTCATGCTTAAACATTACTTTAGCAAATGGCAATCATGTCTTAGCGGCGTGATCATTGAAAAACTGTTAAAAGTAACATTCACATTTTGAACAGAAGCTAAGGTTCAGTACTAGCGTCAACAACAGGTAACAAATAAATATGAAACACTCGTGTGGGTGTTGTTTCTTTCATAAAATGAAATAATACTCTTAACCAAGATATTTTGACAAACAGCTGCAACTTATATGGAAAGAGTTTACGTTTGAACATTATTTTACATTTTAAATGAAAACATACAAATAGTGGCAGTATATTGGTAAATTAATTGTGGGATAGTATTATTGAAGACTCACAGATTACGGTCATATACAGGTCGTAAGTCCATGCAACATTTAAACGGATAATAACATTATACAAACTACGACGTCTTTAGTCAGTTCTCCCCAAACAGGATAAGTTTATCCAAGCACTACAGTGTGAACTATGATGTATGAAATATGGACGTTTGTTTAGTTGGTAAGTAAAACATTAATCATAACCTGACGTATATTTATGAGGGAAAATCTGCTCCTTATTCTAGATATTCCACTAAGCAGTTGTGATAAGATAGTGTGTCCCAACAAAGACAGCAGAGCTAATTTTAATTTAATTTTCAATGATTACAGAACACGAATATCACTTCCTGCAAACTTGAACAATAACAAGGACTGAAATAAAAACATTTTAACAGCCGGAGATCTAATATACGTTAAAGGTGTTTTAGTTAGAAAGTTGCTTAGCAATAAATAACTAGATTCATATTGAAGCAATGTTCCTTATATTTGCCGTTTTTTATATAAATTATTTTCTTAATTGCAATACATTTCGACTTTGTTTGACGTTTGAAGAAATTATGAAGTTATGATACCTTACTCAGTGTCTTATTCCATTCAGATGAAGCCATTTGTGGTTGCTTAAACACTGAGTTAAATTTCTTACTAGAGCTTACTTAAATAAGCCTCCTCTTTATATGCAGTTGAATGTACTCTGCATGTTTGAGGAATGTCTGCATTAGATAATATGTTTGTTTATAAACATAACAAAACAAAGAACATATTTTTATTAACAAACGGTATTCTTTTTGTGCATCAGTATTAATTTGATTAACTTAACTTAACTTAATACTTACACCTAACTATGCAAATAGTCAAAATGTGCTGACCATTCGAACTAACTGTGGTATATTTCTGTCTATCACTGATAGAATCTATTTTGATCATTCAATATATAAGTAGAGTAATGTTTCAATGCAAAGAAGAATGAAATATAATTTTAATGATTTTAATTGGTCTTTGACGGGAACAAGCAGCAATGAACACGTCACTCCTTCGTTGCATTGGGTTCTCCTGAAGAGAAAGTATGCTGTGTTTGATATATATGATCTGAATAAAAATTCAAACTATATAGTACTGTACGTCCGTTGATATGACATAAAAGAACATTTTTAAAATATGTCGGGACATTAATAGAGATATTTCTAATAAAATTGGAAATAACCAGTCGTAGTAATTATAATATATATAAGATATATACATATATATATATCGATATATATATATATATATATAGATATATATATATATATATATATATATATATATATATATTATATATATATTATATATATATATATATATATATATATATATATATATATACAGAAAGAGAGAGAGAGAGAGAGAGAGAGATAGATAGATAGATAGATAGATAGATAGATAGATAGATAGATAGATAGATAGATAGATAGATAGATAGATAGATAGATAGATGAAGATAGATAATAGATAGATAGATATATAGATAGATAGATAGATAGATAGATAGATAGAAGAGAGATAGATAGATAGATAGATAGATAGATAGATAGATAGATAGATAGATAGATAGATAGATAGATAGATAGATAGATAGATAGATAGATAAATAGATATATGTCTGTCTGTCTGTCTGTCTGTCTGTCTGTCTGTCTGTCTGTCTGTCTGTCTCTTTCTCTCTCTGTCTCTCTCTCTTTCTCTCTTTAATTTTACAAGACAAACAAACTGTATCTTACTGTTGCATTGCCAATCAGTAGCAGTATCTTTTTAAGAAAACGGCCCAAAGAAAAAATTATTTAACCCCACTTGCAGAAGTAATTATCAAGGAAATTGCTTATGCTGCACTATTGTGTTGTATACGTTATTATCAGTGCTTGTATAGTTTCCCAACAGACAATAGATGAATCCAAAAAAGATAATGTCTGACGTTGACACTTACCAAAAGTGTCTAAAGTGTTACCGTTTTATATGAGCGTCGCGTCAAAGATATATATTGCTATGGTTTGAACAGTATGCAGACATGGATTGCCAGCATTGTTAACGGTAATTCACACTATACAATATTCATACAGCAGTAAACTTGTGCAAATTTAATGTCTGTTAGAATGTTTACATTGCGATTATCTTGCTAGATACACAAATTAGTTTAAAACATACTTATCATACAATCATACCTCTGCAATTCTATAGTGTGCATTTAATCGCAAAGAAATTAATCCATTTGTAAATAAAGAATCGTGCATCAGCTTTTGTTCAAAGTATAATTTTACACCCAAAAGTACTAATAAGAATATTGAACTCGACTTTACTAGTGCAACACCTCGTAACAAAGTCTATCAATGATCAACAATCCAAGTTTTATACTGTCTGACTCTGACACTTCTTAAAAGTGTCTTCGAGCACTTTTGCTTTCTATTAGCTTCACTATTATGATGTTTAGATTTAGTTTGAACAGCGTGAAGACATATATCGTTATCACTATTTATTTATTCGACATTCAATGATACCGGAATGTCATTAATTGAACTTCAGGCTATATTTTGTATCTGACTTTCCGGTTGACTGTTTACTGGACGATTAAACTAAAAAAGTTCAAAACACATTAAATTTCTCTCACATGTGTTTCTATAGTGTACAATGTCAATATATGAAAATGTTTCAATCTGCTGATAAAAAATTGCGCATTAGTTTGTGTGAATGCATAAATTTTCTCTTAATAATACTTGTGATAAAATGCAAACGTAAAAAGCTCAGAGACGATATGTTAAAATATAGAAGTACAGCAACATAAAAAGCAATATTTACCGCCATTCATAATGATTAATCGAAAAAGGATCCAACAGACGTGCATAAACTGGTTAAATGAAGGTCGAAGATTTACAATACCCGATACAACCTTACTCAATGGAAATAATAAATATCAGAAATTGCCTTCATTTTATTTAGTTATAACTTGAAGGGATTTGTAGAAAAAAAGTTAAAGAATGAAATGTTAAACTAATGAAGTATTAAACATACTTAAACTTAGAGCTCTGGAAACCCGGTTTAGGGACCCCAGTCTCTTTGATGAGTGGCTCTTTCAAGGCGCTTGCGCGTTAATGCCTCTGTACTGTGCCTTTTCAAATTTTTGAATAATGGATATAGTTCTTGGTAATATTTTCTTTTTTCTATTATTTACACACAGGAAATAGATTTAATTATCTTTAAGAAATAACAAACAATTCACTTCTCACTAAACCAAGTTCTCTGTTCATACGTGTCGTCTTAAATTTATCAACAAACGATATGCTGTTTTTCAAGAAATAACTGAATTTTGATTCTTAGACATAGTGGTAATAATTACGTCCCTGCGAAATTACTCATAGTTAAACATTAGATGCGCATTTAAAAGAAGTTAAGAGGTAATATTTCTATGTAAGAAGTAAGTAGTAATTTAAAAAATAACTTACTAGGATCTAATTGAAGCTGCTCTTTAATGTGAAACCATAATGTCTAGTTGAAGGAACAACTCACTAATTTGTTATATAATCTACACGAAATGTGCATTCGAGATAATATTGGGTTTAGAAAGATAGTCGGCAAAAGGGACCAACTGGAAATGAAATGCAATGAAAAGAAAAACCATCTATCCAAATAAAAAATGTCCAAGCGCAGACGTTTTCCTGATATGTTATGACGAAAGTAATGACGTCATCAAAAATATTGTCCTCATAGAATTTAGTAGAGAGATAAGCATCATTTCTGTTAGAAGACCTGCACAAAATTGTTGATTGAAATTGAAAATAATTTTTGACTTAAGAAAGGAAAATTACCAGAGAAGCGTAAATTGTTGTAGTATTATGCTCGTGTGGAAATGGAATTGAGGAAAAAGGTCCAATGTCCATCACAGCAAATACACGTAACAATCCTTATAGGCTGAAATAAATGACAACATATATTACAATACATAACGATAGACTGGTGTGTTAATCTCTACTTTACTAAGTTCTCCAACCTCGACTTTCCTTAAAATGTATTCGCAAATACAAACAAAAAATAAAAATAAACAAAATAATCTTATCAAACAATACAGTGACAATTCAGTATACGATCGTAATATAAAATATAGGTTACTAAGAGCAAGTACCCGCATCGAGATTAACAACAATGCAAGGAAAAGCGTATATATGCTTGCAAGTAGCTGGTAATGTAAAGGGGTGAGAAAGGATTTGAGGTTATTGAATTCTATACAGAACATATCCATAACGATGAAGATTTTCTAGGCCCACTTGCATAAGTATTCTTAGAAGCATCAAGACGACAAACGCCATCCTCATTCTTTTAATCTAAATCCTTACTCCAAAAGTTTTGAAGTAATAAATAATTTTCTGATTTTGAAATCTACAAATGTATTGCTTTAATAACGACAAGATATATAGGGTAAATCAGACGGATTATCTGAGTAAAAATGAATGTTCTTTAAGATGAACGCTTCTATAGAAATGTTTCTTATAATGGGATTGATGCACCATTATGTTGTGCTCAAAATAGTATCAAAATATCTACAATCAAAGTTGTAATGTTGGTTTCTCTAGGAATAACTATCACTTGCCAATATTGAAATAGTGTATGTTGAAAAAATGAAGCTCCACAAACATCCATAAAAGGCTTTATCCTGATTTTATTTTAAATGCATGCTGGAAAAGATATTACTTTTAATTGCACACAGTAAATTGTCATTGCACAAGGTCGTTTTTTTATTTTAGTGAAAAGTAGTTATTTTACTTAAATAAAATCATGTTGTAAAGAAGTGTTAACCGTAGATAAGTCATTGCATACAACAAAGTAATAGAAATTTAAAGTAATAGATTTGTCTTCTGAAGAACTGTTTTATCAGAAAATGTCATGTTCTTAATTAAGAACATGAATTGCATTGTCACAAGATAGAGGTACAACTAAGTAATTTGGAGATGTAGTCCGATATAACAAAAAAAGCAAAGCAAAAAAAACTAGAAGAGTATTTATTTGAACTTTAGTAAAAAAAAACCTTAAGCATAAGATGTTGATATCCAAAGGAACTAGTTTAAAAGGATAATGGATATTTCAAAAATACTGTCTTATGTAATTAATGTTACGTATACGTATAGGTAAACTAGAAGAATGATATAGATCCACGATGTGTATTACAACGTATCTTTAAAATAGATTCTTTCTTTAATGAGTGTTAATTTTTTGTTTCTTTTTTTCTTCTTTTAGCAAACATATTTTAGTGTCTTCTAACTCTTTATAAAACAAAGATCAAAATCAATTTAATTAAGCAGGCGTTATTATTGGTACTTATAATTGGCACTTAATGTCAAAATTTGTTGTCTACTACTTTTAGCTTATCCCTAACTATTTGGAATGGTTATATATTGATGACAATACATTGTTCTCTCTAAGACGGTAATATGTGTGTGCTTTTTAGACAAAGGACACGTTTCGTATCATTTTTTCTTTATATAAATGGAACTATGTTTTTATTTATAAACAGTACTTCTACAATGGGGAAGCACACATTGTCTATGATGAAACGTCATAATAAAGAGATGACTCAATCTTATTATAAAAAATGAAAGCGAAACATGGACATATACGCTGTTAATATTGATACTTATTATTATTCGAAACTTTTATGGGTTTTTTCTAAAGAAAGTATCCCCGCCCTTTAACGAATAAATAATGATACTTAAATATAACACATTGATACAGTTAAATGATACACATTGTTGTCATTATCGTGAACATCGACACCGCTGTCAATGTAAAATGGTCTATACAGTTTAACTGCTAAACATATCAACACGAATTTACTACAATTATATCGTTATGAAAAAGTCTTTTATTTTAAAATAAGATATTATCATTAAGGTATAACTTCTGAAATTCTCGTTCGTCAAACTAATTGTTGATTTTCCTTTCTCGCGACAGTGGTTGATATGATCTGAACGAAATTTTCGATAAAAGTCTTTTATAGATTGAATAATCCGTTGAATTCTTTGGTATTTGATGTTCTTGTTGTTTTTGTTTTGTTTATTTGTGTTATATGTTTGTTCTGTTTTTGTTTTGTTTTTGTTTTGATTGTGGTATGGGGTTTGGTATTGAAGTTTGTAGTCGTAGACATTTATGAAAGGCGAAAATGTATTCGGTAATAATATTGTCCATATTGATATGCACAACGAGTTTGCTAAATTTAGATATAGTGTATGAATAAAACTAACATTGGTTTCCAAAGTAAGTAATGCCACATACTAAGGGAATCCTATTTTTTTTCAACTCAAAACTGTTTTTTGAAAATAGGTCCTGTGATAAATAACTTCTCCCTAGAGACTATCTGGCGTAGCTTAAGACAATCGTTAACTTTACTTTTATTAGCGTACATATGTATTTACTGAATCTGATGTCTTAGGAATTCGGAAACAACAGCGGATGCATAAAGTTTACCAAGGTGATCGACATTTGTAAAGTCACTTTACATTCTACTACATTCTACTTTAAAGAGCAGCAAGGAGTCGATATTTGCTGTTTTGCCTGCATACCCTTTTAAAGACATAAACAAAAAACTGTGCATTGATGACAAGCACTTTTTTGTAAAGTTTGGCACCCTGAACTAAAGTCATGGCTGAAAAACAAGTAATCTTTAGAGAAAACAACTATTTTCTAAAAATGTGTCAATCATAACATAATAATATTGTCACAGAGGAGGTGGGGAGGGGGGGTGTTATCATTAATTTAAGCTATTAATTTAGGTTAAGTTTAATCTATCCATTCTTACATATAGCTAAAAAGCAACAGGCACATAAACGTGAGCTTTAAAATGAAAGCTAGCAGCCTAATAAACAAATCAAAACAAGAAACAAATTAACTGAATAAACAAGGTGCAATAGATTAGAATAGTCTCCAATAACATCCATAACAGAAACAGAGTTTCCTCGTCTATGAGACAATAGAAGCAAATAGATTGAGTAAAAGGAAGGCACAATGCATACAAACACACATTTTTTCTCTTTTTTATTTTGACCTGACAGAAAAAATGCCACAAATGTTTGGAAAGAAAAGAAAAGTTGTAAAGACCTTCAAGCAGTTACAAAAATGAAACATATACACTTTATGACTACATAATTATGTGATAACTCTAAAAGTTAACGGAGGAAGAAATTGCCACTCAACAGCTGAAATAAAATACAGTATTGCAACAAAAGTACAATAACTAAACTTTAATTTATTATTATTCAGGGTATAAATAATAAGCTAAATATAGGTTTCGGCCAGGTCTGTGGTTTTCAATAATTCGCTGTTGATGTTCTTGTGTTTTAAGCAGTCCTTGGTGTTTTTTCGGAATATACATACAACACTTTATATTGCATCTTGTTCATGTTCTCGATAAGTACTTAACCATTTTAAACAGCTTCTAGTAAGAACTAAATTAATTACCTTGTAATAAATAAACGACAAAAATAGTTCTCAAAATAAAAATTATCAGAGTTGAGAGTTATTTGCCATTGCATAGTATGTCACCATTTTGAATTAGATTTTACTTTAAACTTAACTCATCATTTTGCAAAAAATAAAAAATAAACGACATCAATTCGCTTTCCTTAAATTCAATATTATCAGAGTTGAAATCACCTAAAGTGAGATTTTGGAGCAAAGTCATTTTCTTGTATAAAGTAAACATTATCTGAACAGTCCTTTATTCAAAACAAGTCTTTGCTAAGTGACGACTATGGCTTCTGAGGCATAACACATGATAACTACATTTTTAACGAAAGTGTTGAACAGACACGGCGCCGAGATACATTGTTACAATGAAAATGCCGAAGAATATTTGACGTGAAAGCTATCAGATTTTGAAATCGGTGGAATTGTAAGGAGCAGGCGAAAATATAACAAGCTTGCAACATGCAACTAAAAGATTCCCTTTCTTATAAAGAGAACACGTGCTTTCATTGTCATTCTTACTTAATTCCATAAATGTTACTTAGCAAAAATATGCACAGCACGTACATCAATAATACTGTATGTTTAACCTTTATTTTGAGTTTTTCGATATTGTATAATTGTACCTTTGTCTATTATATGTATCATTTAACTTAATAATTAAAGAACCTAGGTAATCTCTAGCACTTAGTACAAAAGACTAGCGGCAGTTTTTCATATATGTGTTTGATAAGAAGAAGAAGAATTATATTTTTTAATATAAAAAGTGTAATCATGCATTCTGGAGTATGTCGTATAATTTTTAGGAGCAATTTAGGACCTTTAAAACTGCTTCTTTGAATCTGATTCGCTCATCCCTAGGTTGTACAATTTCAACACCGTTATTTTTAGTACACGTTTGCAATTAATCATTACAAGACAGTAGACGGTAGAACTATTAGTGTTGAACAATACCACCATTTATACAAAGACAACATATATTAATGGATGTCCGGCAAGTTACCTATCTGTTTACATTTATTGTCAGATATCTTTTAGACGCAGACCATTATTTCGAGCGGTCAGTATCATTATACGAACCAGATAGGTGCTCATTAATGCCTTCACATAACTTAAGAACGTCGTCAGTGTTATTACAAATTAGACGGTACGTTTGACATTAGATGATATTTATCGCTTAGTTTGTAATTCTTGCTTGTAGCAAGATGAAATAGTGGCGATAGTTTTTCGAGAAAGCATTTGCTGTATGATAAACGGAGTTTACTTAAAAGAACTCAAATTATATAAGATCAAGTGTCAATAACCGTCTTTAGAAAATGTTGAAAAAATATGATATTTTGACAAGCGTTTTAATTTAGAAAATTCACTTTGTATTTTCTTCAAATTTAAAGTGTTGGTACTATTCTCTGTTGTTTTAATATGTGCATTTGACTTGCTACAATCATTTCTAGACAGATAACTTACGTATCATTTATTGATAGGCAACAACATGTACTCAAATTATTTTCTAACTCAAATTTTAATGAATGCCATTTTTGTGAAAATGTGAGCTCATTATCTAGGTTAAATTGTTAATAACTTATTATTTAAAAGTCTATTTGCTATTTAAAATACATCGTTTAGGTTTTTCCATAATGATAGGTACCAGTGCCTTGTAAGTAAAGTAGATCCCGACGATAAAAGCAACGCGTTCGCCTAGCATACGCCTTTTCTTATGTCAAATTTACTGTTGCCCTGTAAAAGTGAAATAGCTGAAACTGCATTTCCACCGAGATCTGCTCTCCAGGAAAACAACTTAATGCGGGATAATAATGATATACTTCTTAACGTTGAAACTTTGTACATTGATTTATCTCATTCAAGAAGTAATGATGTCAAAAGGCCTTGAAAATTCAAAACTGTCAAACAACAAATTTTGAACTCGATAAGGACTCTCGGTTTTTAATAAAGTTCCAAAATGGAAAACCTGTCATTTGAAGTATGTCCACTACTTGAACATTATACATGTTTAGGTAAATGGATATGTGTTTCAAGTAAAGCATGGGCTATGGTATGCTTAAACAATTTTTAAAGGACATTATAATGTGCTGCCTATGTAAAAAACACAATACTACTTAGATTTAGTACTACGTACTTTATTCAATTTAAAAATGCCAATTTATACAGCATTTTATGCACAAACGTTTATTTCAATGCATCCAATTTATGTCTTCAAAAGTAATTAAACTACAGTCTAATCACTTAGAACTTTGAAATTGTTTTGAACCGTTCCAAGAATTGTTGAAAACAATTCATTACATCCGGTTTTAAGTTTCGTAAATATTCCATTTTTGGGGTTTTATTCTCTTAGTCCGAAGCTTCTAACTTACAATTCCATTATCATATTGTTGGAGGCTACTTTAAAACATGCATTATCAAAGAATATGTATTTTGTAACCATGTATCTAATTGACAAGATAGTGGAATGATCGAATAAACGTAGGTTTATTACTCTTGCAAATACCAGAAACGCCAGAATTAATCAAACAATAGAAAACTATTTAAAAAAAGACGAAGCATGGCCTTCGTATTGTTTGTGAATTTGATTTGTTTGAATTTATAAGGAAGTCTTTTCTAAATCATAGAAAAAAATGCCTGTATTCTCTAATAAAAGATGATGACATAATATATATATATATCAAAAATGAAATTAAATACAAATATACATATGTGGCTATTTGCATTCCTTTATAAAAGTAAGATAACTGTTCCGTGTGACACAGAATATTATTATGTGCGATATATACTGAGACAAAATCGTCAAGCACATGCGTTTAGATTCGAAGAAATACTACCAAACAGGGTTTAATAGTTTGGTTTTTTTTCTTTTGAAAATAAAAAAAGTGGGATTTCGTTCGTCTTAAGCTATTACAAGGCAAGAAGTTTAAATTATAAAGATTAAATGTTTATCACATAAAATTAAATTAGACTAACTCATAGCTCAAACCTGATTGTCTGACTGTCTGACAACTGGTTTATTTAAGAGTCAGCACATACATTCGTATTTTATGATGACCCCTCCATGTTGCCTAAGTATGTCATGAAATGTTTTTAGCAAAGTGCCAAAATGTGGACCCAACCTGATTGTTTATTATATGATAAACAATAAGAATTAAAAGAGCTATTATTACAAATTCAACTTTTGTTGAAGTCTTACTATTTAAATAAAACAGCCATCCTGACAAACACCTAGCATTACTAGCATTAGTTCGAAAATGAGACAAACTCAAATAACCTTAGGAACAGCATTAGGATGTTTTAAGCACAATTTTAATGATAGTTTGAACTTTTAACCCTTTAATCCTGTTGAAACTATGTTTAATTAATTGTTTCGATTTCAAGATTTGATCAGACATTTCTTTACCTAAATATTGAATGTTTCAGAGTTTATTTGACATGTCCTAGATAAACATATAGGGTTACTACTATTTAAATATATCAACATGAGCTTAATGGCTACTTTAATTATTTATTTTAACCTAGCTTAAAGCAACCAGTTAGTAATTTTAATAACAGGATTTCAGCATGATGACAACTCTACTAGGGAAGAGTGATTAAAGCGGGTTTTTTTACAGTTTATTCCAAGGAATCTCTTACCGGTAGTTTTATGCAAAACATACAAAAAAAATAATATTTTTTTAAGAAGGGTTCTGTTTTATGATATGGAAAACAAAAGAGCGATGAAAAGGTGAAATTAAGTTGTCAGTTGTAGCCGTTAAAGATTTGAGTCATATTGACTTAAACTAAAAGTTACTCCCATAACTGGAGATTTGAAAATCCAGTTGAAAGTATGGTTCCTAAATAAAGTACTACAATTGTAGGCTAAACACGTATTTATACTGTCTTGCATTAAGCTAAATAAATATTTGGAATATGATGAGTATTTTTAAAAAATGTTACGTCTGTTCTTTGATTGACTACTTGTTATTTTAAACGGAGAAGTGTATTTGAATACGCTGATATCATTCAAAAGTTTTGCGTTGTCAACTATTGTTGGCCTATTCAACGACATTGAAACTGTAATATTATATTTTAGTGATAAAAAACGATTCAATAAGCTCAAACAC
Organism: Sinonovacula constricta; assembly: GCA_007844125.1. Classification (NCBI taxonomy): domain Eukaryota; kingdom Metazoa; phylum Mollusca; class Bivalvia; order Cardiida; family Solecurtidae; genus Sinonovacula; species Sinonovacula constricta. The sequence continues at coordinate 31,479,458 of CM017567.1, forward strand.
ACTCGTAATAGATACAAAATTATATTCATGAAAACTGGTTACACAAGTTAAAGATTCATCATCAACGCATCACGTAGGCAAATAATTACAATTGTATAAGGCAATATTAAGTTTAATATTTTATAAAATTTGGTTCATTAACAAATATGATGACTGCACATCAGATTTAATTATATACATGATATTCCCATGGGAAGAAATTGCATTTATCTTTACCTCGTATCCCTAATTGTGTTGTATCTATAATATTATTCCTCTCATCCGAATACGTTTTGACCTTATCTTTTAAACTTATCTTACTGCGTTTACTTCTGTTTTATTATCGGATTTTAGTAAATTAAATATTTAAGTTCTAAGTATACGTTATATATAATGGGTTTAAAATGTCGAGTTTTCATTATTTGAGTTCGTGAACATAAAACGATAGATGTAAGTCAGAGCGTATGTTAAGCACATCAATCGAATCTTTTGCACAAAACACGTTTTTAAGTTATTGTTGTTGTTTTGTCGGTTGTTGTTTTTTATCCTATCGTCTCAGATTATATTTCACTTATGCATTTACTTGTTGTAAGGACATTAATTTTTCCTATTGTTATTTGTAACCAATTTTTGATGCAATATTATCTTCGTATCTTACTTTGCGCCTTACTTGATGTCAATTTCTAACGAATTTGTTTTTCTTACGTCACTTACACATTAATTTGTGTTTTATGACCATTACGACGAGCGGTTCTTAACGTGGCCTAAAAGTATGATAAAAATGATAAAAATATATTTGAGCGTATGAATGTTCTATTAAAGCGAAAACAGCTACTTTATTTAATATATTATCAAAGTGCAGCTTAATAACGATTGACATAAAATTTAGTCAACAATATTGAATCTTAGAATATATACAGTAAATATTATTGATATTTTGTGTCTGGTTTAATAGTTATGTTGCAACTGTATACACGTCTTTTTCCGCTGAAATTGTAATTGTATTTGTGTTAACGAAATGATGATAAAATTATATGTCATTTCCTGATAGCAATTTATACTTGCATGCAATAGATACAGTAAAAATAATCAACACAAGTGCATCTCTCGGGTTAAAAGGGCATTCAGCAGGGGTATTATGTATATCTGTATTATCATTTGGTAGATTATATATATCGTTTAAATATGGCGTTATACTGATTACACATGTCAAATTTCTCAAAGTCAAGTATTATTGATTGTAAAATTATATATGCATGAGCGCTATTGCACGATTCTTGCATTTCTTGCACATTGATTTATTTCTAGGAATTGATAATGCTCAATATAGTTTGAAAAAATACATTTGTCTATAAAAATGTGTTTTAAACTCATCAGTGTACATATCGACGTACTCTTCCTGCAATGATGAACGAATATTTTCAAATGAGAATTTTACAGTACTGAAAATCCATGTCTCACACTGTTTAAACCATGTCTAAACAACATTATGGGGCTATTATATGAAACGATGCCTTTGTAGAGATTTTTACGAAGTGTCAAAGCCAAACAGTATCCGTACTAGATTGTTATTCATCTATTTCTGTTGAGCAAATATACAACCACGGATTATAACAATTATCATTTTAAACAAAGATATTTGTCAGCATTCACTTTTCTCTTGATGTAATTGGGTATGAACCTTTTTGTTAGCCGTTGCTTAAAAATAATTATGTTGCTGAAAGTCAATGTTTGTGTTTTTTGCAAGGATAAGAGACTGTTTGGGTATCTTTTGAAATGCGTTTAGTTTTATATCCCTATAGGTACTATAGTAACTCATAGGTATCACAATTAATGGAAAGAGTCAGGGTGTCTTTTAAAGTTCTTTATGTTTATAATACGTCTTCAGAATCGTACTTATAATATTAACCAGACGACAGTTTACCAGGTTTAATAATCAATTACATAGGCATAAATAAGTTCTGAAGATTATTTAACTGTTTCAAAATGCAAATGCATCAATGTGTATTTTGCAACGAGAAAAAGATTTAAAGAGTACATTGCGTGATTCAGCAATTAATAGTTTAAGTATGTAGCAGATATCTCTTTAAATGACACAAGTAGTTTTAAATGCGACACATTTCAGTGCAAATTATCAAATTTTGGTTGTTAACGAAATAGCTAACTTAACTTGAATGTAAGATGAATTATTTCTAAACGGCCAGAAAAGGCAGACAGTATTATCTGATGACGTGAACAGAACTGCAATTCTTGCCAATGCCTTTTACAGCAGCACTACTTATCAATCTAATTTCCAAATAATTGGAATAATTAACACTTGTTAACAGTTTTTTAATGTCATAATCCAATCAGTGCAGTAGAATGATGAAAACGGCAATTAACCAGTAATAAAACATCACTGTCTGTTAGCGACGGAAAATCTTAACATTATTCAAATTAAGTTTATTACACGAGAATTTATGAATATCCTGAAAATCCTTATCGATGAAGATCATACATGCTTAACGCATGTATCAATATGGGCTGTCGTTGCAAAGTAGAAAAATGAACAAAAATGGTAGATCCTGAACACCCTCGGTATTTCCAATATATATTCGTGTGTCAGAATGTTTTCGATACAGATAAGAAGATTAAAACATCAGTCTTGTTAACCTTATTAAGATATAGATTAGACGGAAATAAATAAATGGACAGTGAAATATAACAAACAACTTGTCATGTACAGACCATTAAACAATATATTATTCTTATTTGACTTAAAAAAAGAATGATAATTAATAAAAAGAAGAATAATGGAAATAAAGTACAATTTTTACACACATTACTTGTCTGAAATAAAAAAATAAATATACTTAATAAATATTTGTGGAAAACAAAATCTAATTGATAAGGGTAAAATGTATTTTCGCTGTATGATTATCATGCTTTTTGTTATCTTTTAAAATGGTACATAACATTGCCCTTTACGGCTTCGAGTTTACTGTTATTTTATAAGTAAAATATTTATTATTTATAACACTAAAACTAACAGTAAAGAAACGAAATGAATGTTGGAAAGAATTATGACAACAAATGGTGACCACAGAAACTCGTATAAAATAACACTTTGTACGCCATGAGTGGATGCTGACAACTTTGCACAATCTATCAATCTATCAAAAATATCAAAAGTTTGTTACGCACAATTTGCTAAGACTTCTAAATATTGTTTTTGGTCACATGCAGTCTACACCATACCCTGGAATTCCCAAAGCATTGAGTAATTTTAATTGAATAGTCTGCGGTTGCTGCTAGAGCTTTGCAATGCAGCATATATTTCCAGATCCATATTCTCACAAAATATATTTCACATTTCCGCAAATTTGTGCCCATTGTCAATATAGTTTTGGCTCTATCAATCTTTACAATGCATACGACTGCAACGCAAAATGCTGCAATTGTTACACAATTTCTATCAAGACAACATAAATAAATGGATGCTCGTCAAGTTGTCTATCTGTCTACACTTATCGTATGAAGTCTATCAACAGCAGTCCATTATTTCGAGTGGTTATTACCATTACCAAGAAGATAAGTCTCTGTTAGTGACTCGAGATAACTTTAAATGTCTTTTATTGTCACGAACAACAGGTTTTGTCTAACATTAGATAGTTGTCATTGTTTTGTTTAGCAATCTTCGCTTGTAGAAAATGGAATCAAGCAGCATGCTACTTTCTTAGTAATCGAGACAATAAAGTAATAAAGCATTCTCTGTCAATACACCATCTTGACGTAAGAATAATACCGTTTTGTTACTTCGATCAAAACACTATACTGCACAATTTTGAATTCCAGTAAAATATAATGTTCAATGCAATTATTACCATTGATACAGCTTTGAAACAGCACGGTTCCTTCTGTCAATATTGAATCAAACAAATGCCAATTATTGTGCAATGTGATTTGGGTTGTGGACAGTTCCAATGTTTTTCTAGAAGTTTAAAGACTCATGTGCATGGAATTTTTACTATTTTTTCTCGTCTGTTAGTTAATGTGTTTCATAGCTCGTAATTTGAATTTCCACTGTTTTATTTCAAAACAGCTCTATTAATGTTTACACAAGTTTTACAATTAATTAGATATAAAAAATATATATTTGCTTCATTCACTTTCAGAATTTAATACTGAACATACTATTAAAATATATATTTTTCGGAAATTCTCGGTAAATTAAAGTGTTATATTCTATGAAAATTATATTTTATGAACAATTCAGTGTATGCTATGGTAATGGATGATTTTTTTTAATATAATAATAATAAGTAAAATGTACAGTACAATATAGTCAAAGTTTCTGTATAAAAATATTTCAATTTGAATTACAAAATTCAGTACATATATTATTGGCTGGTTCTGTAAAAATCGGTTCTACAACTATTCTGTTCTCTAATGGTGTATGTCATTTATATTGATGTATTGAAAAATTGTCGACAAAACTAGCCTCCACATTATCAAAATAATCAAATTATATCAAAATCCAATGTGTTTGCGTCTGCAATTACTGAAAACTGTTTTATTTTGCGACTGGCTTTTTAAGTAAGCTCATAACATGCGATTTACAATAATGGCGTTAATTGTACAGTCAATTGTCTCTGGCGAGTTTATGTCTAGCCGATTCAATCAAAGACCCACACAAAGCACTATGCAAAATGAAAATATTTTATTCTAACTTATCTAAGGGAAAACATTACATGCGCTTAATATTGACTTATGGCGACCATTTTGTTATTACATACACTTTAGTTACACTATTTTATGTGGTAGAATTCAGGTAAAATTTTAAGATGATGTTCTAAAATAAACATAATTAAATCGGTTGTATACATCCATCGGATATGCAGAGTAAATGCATCTTCAACTACAGAGAAGCATTGCTTTCATGTCTTGATTATTGAAAACTCAAGAAGAAAGTTTAAAGCGCAAAAAGTCAAATATAAGAACGATAAATTGTTTTTATTTTTATAGCAAAAGAACAGTTTACCTACGTTTGTATTCATTAAAAATATATTAGATTCATTCCTTTCAATAGTGTGCTAAATAACAATGTTTGATATCTCGTTTTTCTTACATTCATGAAACTATGATACAGTTACTTCTTTATATATTTGTAATTGTTTTAAACTATTTTAGTATTAAAACCTTCATTTTAATGGTTTACCCGTGTGTCTCGAAAAAATAAATATCTTTATGACACTAGTCAGAATTGTATATTTTTGTATATGGTATTTAATTTTTAAAATAATTATTAACTGAGTATTAAATCAACAACCTTACGAATTGCAAACTATTTGCCAAACACAGATGCTAAGGCTGTCGTCTTCGCCAAATGCTGAAAGCGCTTTTAAAACGATATGACACCTGACATCGTCAAGTTTCGTACCGTTTACTCCAACCTGTTTCACATTTTAGTATCCACGTAACAAGAATAATGGATCCATTTTATCACATACACAATGAAGCAGCTTTTTGCTGTATTTTTGCTAAAATACACTTCTCGGTGATAACTGACCGGGGAGCTTCTTAAGTATTTTATACTAGTAGTAGTAGCAGCAGAAGAAGCAGCAGCAGCAATAGTAGCAGTAGCAGTAGTATACACATTCACGTACAAATACATCACACAGTGTAATTGATGATTTCGATAAGGTGACATTTAAGAACTAATATTATTTTACAAACCTCAAATACAAACACAAAACCTTCAGCGCTAAAACATGTATAAGATAAGAATCAAATATGACAAAATGCCAGTAAACTTGTTAAACTATGTTCATGTAATCACATAATGGTTGGTGCATTTTTGACAAGAATTCCGGAAAAGTATCAGCATTCATTCTTAAGTATCAAAACAAAAATGCATTGGTTTTTAGATCTAGTTGTTATATGTTATTGTTCCGGACGTTCAAAAGGTAAGTTCCGGGATATAAAAACTCACGTCACAAATAAAAGTTGACCATTTTTTAGTACATGACTTGCTGCAATGGGTATATTAAGCCCATTAACAATAGCCGATGCATCATGTCGAAAAGTGTTTCTTTCGAGAAATATAATCAATTAGCTATTTAAACATTTAATTACGGTTGTGGTGTTTGTGTAGGACTTATTATATGTGGTCATTTTAACTAAGAAAAAATCCAACAGTTGGTTTGTTCTTTTCGTTAAGTGACGCATCACAAATTTGGCTTGCATATGAATACTTTTGTCCATTGCCTTTTCGAATTTCGGTTTATGTTGCAATGCTTGTGGACGTTGTCATATATTTTTATTGAGGAGCATAGACTTTTGGTAATTCTTTACTCCATCGGATATTGCCAAGCTGCATGTCAAGAGCATTTTTGTCGACATTACAATAACATAGCTAGACATTATTATCTGTCTGCGAACAAGATGGCTGGTGAAGGTGTTTTATTTTTGCAGCTCTAGTCGATTGCACCCCATTTGCAATGGTTGTTATTACCAATTAAATAGCCAATGGAAATTTGATTTCGCAATATGTAAGGCCTTACAGACCGGCGTTGATTGTCTAGTAATTGTCAACTTTAAGTATTTTGGCACATTTGCAAATCAATTGCGAATCACCTGTGGAAATAATATATTTAAATTTGCCAAATCAAACAATCATATGGATCTGGTCATATTGTTAATATACAACTTAATCTTAGATTGTTTTATAAATATAAAATTAAATATTGAAAAGGCATCGTCGATAGATTGCTTATCCTGTTGTCATGAAATTATATACTTACCTTCCTATTACTGTATAACCCATATAAACGTTATAAATGTTTTACCGGACCTGCAAGCGTAATCGGTAGAGAGTCGGCTCCAGGTACGGGAGGCCCAGGGTTCGATCCAGAGCCGAGACATACTAAAGTAATTAAAATTGGTAGTGGTATAGCTCCTTTGTTAACGCTAAAGCAAATATAAGGGTAGTTCCACGACTGGTTGGCCCGGTGTCAGGATAATATGATTGGGTGTGGTATCATGCCAGGTATGCTATACACAGTGATGGCAGCACTATATCTGCTTCAAGTGGACACCGTCTCCAGATAACTGAAATACTGTTGGTGGGACGATAAACCTAATAAACAAATATAAACATTAACGTTTTTTTAAAAAGATATAAACAACTATTTGCATGTGCCACTTGAATCCTAAAGTTCTAAAACAAAACTGATAATATATTTTTAGGTAAATAAGTCCATTTATTTGTTTTATGACAAAGTTATAGCAAGAAAAATGTCAAACTGTCATCTATTTGTGAAGGAACAATTCTATCAGTACAAAATTAATTATGGTCCACACGTTTAACTTTTGTCAAAACTTCTATTAAAGGTTATGCATCCGTTTCCTAGTCCATCAGTGTCCTAACACGGACAATCGGCCCAATCCGGTCTTTCACTATGTCAGTCTTTGGCAGTCATTAGCGCAACCTCGTCAGTCAAACAACCGGTATCTGTCTGTTGGATGCAGCATCCTTTGTCTGTCCTCAGGCTATATTTATGCGATAATCATATGTTCTACCTACTACAATCGGAAGTCCGTTAGAGAAAATGATAATGTTCTTGGTCCGTCTTAGGACACTTATGGACTAGGAAACGGATGCATAACTATAATTTTATACAGATGCCCTTAGTGGAAGTGTTACATTTGTTAATACAACTGGCCGTTGTAAATATGGTGTTTTCATTTAAAAGTATACATTATAAACAATAATGGATACTACAAGTAATATATTCATATAAGTGCATCTTTTACTTAATGCAAAATTCACACACAGGTTTATTATAAAGAAACGAAAGAACATATATGTAATGCGTTTTGTTGCTCGACAGACACAATGTTTCGTACTCCTTTTGTCTCCTATTTCTGCTGCAAAATATGACAAGGGCCTATAAAATAGCTATGAATACTAAAACTTTACAAAGCACTAAACAAAAGTATGCATAGGACGATAAAGTGTTAATTTGGCAATACCGCTTAAATATCGATCAAACACAGACGCAGTAAATACGACTGTTGTCGTCTAGAATGATAGGTTGGCGAACAAGACAAATAGTTGTTGTTGTTTTTTTGCGTTTAATCCTTTAACAGAGCTCTAACTACTAACTTAATGTTGTTTTCTTTTCTAAAAACAAACAGAGAAACGTTTATACGTTGTCATGTCGCCTTTTTCTCATTTTTTTACCTACTTGCAATTCATTCAGTTTTAAAATGCACAATAACTCTTTAGATATTGTAGATATCGGCTTTGTACAATTGGAAATGCCATACGTTAAGACACTGTCACTAAATGAAATTCCACAAGCAGCATTATGTTGCATGGGTGCTTGGCATTATTGCCTAATTGCAGTGTATTAAGTCATTAGCTGTAGACTTAGTCATAGCCATAAAAGTTATAAATTCGTTAAAATTACTTCATTACTCAAAATAATCTTAAATGTAAAATAGTCGTACTTTTATGTTACAAATACATATATTTTAAGAATAGGAACTGATGAACTCTATTTAAAATTCACATTTTATAGTTGGATTTTTGTAGGATTTATAGGTCAATAATGTCAATCCTTCACTCCGTAAATCAACAAGTCAGTGCTTATAAATGCAGGTTTGCGTTCCATTACTGTCATCCTGCTGTTGTAATTGATGAATTCAGATGATTTCCAACAATTGAAAAGGCTGGTTTCTGTTTAGCTAAAAATCTGCATTCGTGCTTTAAAGTAACATGGTGCTGTTCTTTTTCATCAGGGTAATAAAAACCATGTGTGTTGCTTTTAAAACGACCAATACGATGTTTTCAAAAATTTGCCTGCTGTGTGTGTATACAACAGTAAAGAACACACTCATAACTGAAACCGAACATCAATCGGTGGGTAAATGTTAACTATGTCTGTATATTTAAATCAATATCTGTATTTAGGTATCTAACATGGTCATGTCATTAAACTGTTTGTTAATCACTTAAATTAATATGTACCAATTCCTGGGCTCGAAATTGCATAACTTTGAATCCTTTTCAAGTCTCATATCAATTGTCTTGTAGTCTTTACAAACGTAACAAAACTCCCTAAAGTATTCTTGTTTCTGAACTTTCTTTCTTTATTATTAGGCCTTTATTACCCGTGTAAAATTTATAAACAATATTCGTTCTTAATATTGTGACGTTTTGAAAAATGTTTAAAATTCGTTCTGACCTTATTTTCACCATAGTTAATTTTATTACGTCAATTATTTATAATGAATATATGTATTCAATCACACGTAATAGTATTGCTTTAATGATATATTAGTTTTTATTCATAAAAGATTACATTTATTACATATTTATTATGTTATTGCAGTCAAAATTATACACTATTTCTTGCAAGCCGAACTATCACCGGACATGTGTCCTTAAACTATAGCTATTGTCTTGGAAAAAAGCATTGACTAACCACAATGAATCCATTATATCAGGGATGTTAAACAAATGCTTGGAATGAAATAAACCTCTTAAGCAAAAATTATATCATAGGATTACATCCCTTTAGCGGTTTAATGAAGTTATTTTACCATTACATCTACTTGGTCAGTAAATTACAAAGAAACTCACGGCACAAATGCTTTCGCCAATTTGGTGTAACTAGAACGCGCTTAAAAAGAAGGCAGAAACTTTCTGTAAAAGTGAATGAAATGGGATTTCCATTGTTGGCATATGAAAACGAATATATCATTTGATATATCGCAAAGTAGATTAATCACATTATTCCAGAACACGTTTTATTTATAGCACAGCTATCATAAAAATGCAAATCAAACTGTAGCTCTGCTATTTTTTTTCTTTCTGCCATGTTTTCAGAAAAAAACATCTACCATGAAGTAAAGTGAGGATGTGTGTCTTCTATCTCGTCTAACCTAAAAACACTGAATTGGTATAAAGAACAAGATTATGGATACAAGAATCAAAGGTCGAGGTCCTGTTAAACAATGTAACATTTTTGTATAAAAGCAAACCGACTTACATACAGAAAACCCTTGATATTAAAAGATTTACACTGCTGTCGAATGTTCATGTATTCAAATTTATATGCTCTAACGAAATGTCTTTAGACGCAAAGGTAAACGTTCGGATACAAACAACGAATATAGTATAACATTTGACTTGTAAGGAAGTGCGAGGTTAGAGCTCTGTAAAACCGGTTTAAGCACCCCAGACGGTCCATATTGCCGACTGACCGTTCCAAGGCGGTAACTGTCGGGTTTGCTCTTTACCTTAAATGACTCATCACAAATTTGTTCTTACTTTTCGCGTGGCTTGCATGTGAAATACCTTTGTTCTGTGCCTTTTCGGAGTTTGGTGTATGTTCTAATACTCATAGGCCTTTGTCATGCATTTTTATTCATGATCACAACAATGTTACTTGTGCAGTGTGGCGGTCGTAAAAAATCTCCCCGTGCATGTAATCTATGTTGTCATTTAATTCCTCCTATATGGATTGTTACGTGTATTTCCTTTGATGGATATTAAACTTTGGTTCTTCAATTCCATCTTTACATAAACAGGATGCTACAACCATTTATTCGTCTCTGGTCATGTTTGTTCATGATTCAAAAAGTTAATTTTATTTGTGGTCAACTATTTTTGTGTTGTTTTTCAAATCGAAATAATACCATATTCCTTTTCTTAACATTATGTGGACATTATTTTTCAATGACGTCACTACTTTCTTCATAACGCATAGAAAATATCAGCGCATGAACATTTTGTTTTCAAATAGATCGTTTTTCTTTTCGTGTTTGCATTTGAGAAACTCGTCAGGAAGTGCGAGGTTAGAGCTCGCACCGGTTTAAGCACCCCAGTCGGTCCATATTGCCGACTGACCGTTCCAAGGCGGTAACTGTCGGGTTTGCTCTTTACCTTAAATGACTCATCACAAAATTGTTCTTACTTTTCGCGTGGCTTGCATGTGAAATACCTTTGTTCTGTGCCTTTTCGGAGTTTGGTATATGTTGCAATACTCATAGGACTTTGTCATATATTCTTATTGTAGATAGAAAGACCGCCACCGTAACGGTCAATCGAGATAAGGCTGACTAAAAATAATGGTATTTATTATCTCTTTTAAAACTGTTTTAAGTTATGTTCTGTCATGATTTAAGGTTGGCTTCATCATTCTGATTTTGATAAAAAAATATCTGTTTCTTCATAGTCATTAGATTGCTTTGGGAGTTAATTTCTTAATTCTTGTCGGAAATTTTAATATACACATCATTTACCCTTCGCGACCCTTTTTGTTTTTGAACGAGGAGCATTGGTATGTTTATGAGAATCATTTATTCGTATATATCTGTTAACATTGGGCCGAAATGTTACTTTATTGATCGTTTTTAACATGTATGCAGAGAGAAAATGTCTTGAGTTTTGTTTAAGTTTTATAGATAACATAATGTTTTGTCTGTCGTATTATAATCAGTACGTAGGGCTACATATACAATGAACAGAGACTTAAGCCGAAATCATTGTCTGTAGTCTACTGTCTTTAGATAAATTCCCACGAGATATTGACCAGTCGGGGATGTTAATCATAAAATGCCTGATTTTGAGCAGCCCAAGACCGTTAGCGTTTATCTATTTTCCTGACTGCACCAATTGTCCCGTTTATGAGCATATAATTATGATGTAATGTTGAAATTTTAATTTTCATGTTATGAAACTTTTTGATAAACTTAATAAAAATTGTTCATCTAGAAATGATGACATTTACAATTTCAAACGCTTTTGCGGATATTCATTCCGTAATAAATAACTTCATGATATGACATTGGTGTAATTTAGCAGAATATAGCCTAGTAGTAAGCAAATGGCTATACCTATAGGTTGCCTACGCGTGTTTTACCTAGATTACAACATTGCAACATTTGACTAGATTATAGGATTACACTAAAAATGAAAGTGGAGAACTTGTTCATACATGTAGATCACACAATAAAGAGTTTAATTTTGTTGTGAAAGTGAAATGTTGAAATGCGTTCATACAAAGGTATAATTTTAAGACAACATGGATTATTTAGGTATATGATCATTATATTAATTATTTTAAAATTCCAAATGTAACAGAGAGGATTTCCTGCCAGGGAAATGATTTACACACATTCATTACATGCATAATTGCATATCGCTGATGAACTGTGTTTGTTAAACACTGCTTGTGATATAAACAATGGAGTTCTTGATTGATAAATCATCAGTTTGCTTTGTGGGACTAATTGATATTGTGTTTAGTTTTTATAGAGACTGATGCTCTGATAGAAGGAAGAATTTGTATATGTTGAAAGTAATTATGTCTATACCTGTAAATAACGAAAATGAGTTCATTATTTTAGGGTTTTGGAGCAGAGCTCTACACCACATTTTAGTAAAAATGCTTAAAGTGTAGTACGGCTTGCATGGTGAGTTCTTTCAATACATGTGCGTTGTCGTCTTTTCTTATCATGTTTTTTTTCTTGATGTGATTACCAAATTTTCCAAAAAGAATTGACATTATAAAGTCGTTAGTTGACTGGGATATCATATCCTTCAACATTTGTATCATTATGTTTATTCTTATTAATTATAACCTATAACTTAATTAAAGAAACACTTATATCACATAACCTTTGCGTTTCCAACATTTTGAATGGTCTAGTGCTGGTTATGTGTGAGTCAATATAAAGAGACATTGATTCGAGAAAGTTCTCATGTAAGTCCCCGGAAAATAATACTGAAGGTCGTGTTGCTTTTTCTATTGCTACAACAACAAGGCGTCTGGTAAAGGCATTCGACATGTTGTCCGTGTGTTTGATAGTAATTTTGTACCATTAAAGGAAAATGTAATATAGCATAGAACAAAAAGTGTAACCTCGATAGCAGTGAATGTTTTGCGTGATTGTCTGTCGAGGGAAAATGTGAGAACAAACTGACGAAAATAACGCATGCGAATTGGATCAACATCTTTTAAAGAGTTTTGTCGAAATGAGAAACGCGGATGGCTCGTTGTACAAATATAAAAATGATAGCGTAATTTAATAGGGTATATGATATAACAAGCAAATACTTATGTGTTGGTCGATATATAGTTTTATGGACCTGGACAATATGATATTGCTGTCGGAGGTCAATATCACATTGGTAAGGTCAGTATGACTATATATTGACCTCAACACAAGTATTTACTTGTATAATAATATCACTTATATTTATAACGAGTTACTTTTATACTGATCCATTATGTTTATTATTGTTCTACTGGTAAGGTTCATATTGGCTTTTATACATGAGACAAGGATTATAAATTGCAGTGGACTGAGCCTATTTGATTATCTTAATGAAGATGACAACTTCACCCAGTCTTTAGTTCAGAGTATCGGCAGAGGCAAATCACAATTTTAGTAGTTAGAGTCATTTTATGTATTTTTATATCCTTTCTTTACATTTTATTCAATAAAACATGTAATGGTTGCAGCACAATGCAAACCCCACTGTTATGTTTGTTTACTATATACTGTTCCACATATTCCTAATCTTTTTGGTGCATTAAAATACTCTATAAGAAATAATCACCATACTTAACATATACAACAAACCGAGATCATAATTTGTATGTTACTATACTATGCATGGCACTGTAATTAATTATACAAACTGACCACAGTTACACATATCCAATTCTAATATGTGTTTAACATTAACATGTTTCTTTTCCAAAGTATAAAGATTTGGTCACAATAGCTTGATCAGCATACTTACTTCGTATAAACGGGTAATTTTATCTAGTTGTTTTATCTTTATCATTTCTGTCTGTTCCGCTTGTTAGTCTCGCCTAACGTTACATTCGGCCGATAAGACGTGGAAAGAACGTGCTGAAATTACCATGTATGTAAGAGGAACGAATGTGATCAGGACCAAATTAGGCGTTAGAAAGCTCTACTCCGGCTTTTAGCAGATAGAAGTATACTTTCGTGACCAAATGAGTGTTATTATGATTCTTCTTATCCATTCTACAGCGTAGTTTTACGATAGTCGGAGATTTCAACATAAATGGTCGCTTCACTTCATGTAGTTATTTATTCTGGTAGATTTTCCGAAAACATGGCAAAGATAGATAGATAGATAGATAGATAGATAGATAGATAGATAGATAGATAGATAGATAGATAGATAGATAGATAGATAGATAGATAGATAGTCTCTTTAAACAGTAACAGGCGAAATCATGTTGAAAATCTCTGCTGTACTAAAAGTCTTTTATGATGATATTGCGTTAATTATAGCCGTTTTGGACTTTGTACTTTAGTGTCCACGAAGAAGGAAAGGTTGATAAAATTACTGCCTAACGGTATAAGGGATGTGATCACGGCATAATTATCTGCTTAGAAGGTTTATGTCATCCACAGCCTGTGTTTTACTCCACCAAAATTCTATATAATGGATTCATTGTGGTAAGCTAAGGAGTAGTGTTTCTTAGACAATAGTTGCATTTGCCACACGTCCGGTTAATAGATCTTGTCTGCTGTACTTGGCATGAGAGCTAATCGTTTGCTATTTAGGCAGTTTGTATGCTCGACAACAATACTGGATTTTTCGCCAGCAAAGCAAGCATCACGACGACTTATTAACAGCTGAATATTTTAAAAATCAAATCTAACATGTGTTGTTAATTAATCGGCCATTATAACAAGATAATTATGTATGTTCAATAATATATCCATCATATTAATAGTCAGAAGAAGAAACAACTATGAGAGAAATATGGTTCAAACAATTTATTAAGTGATACAAAACACTTTCTATACATTATACACCTATGTCGATAAGTCACATAGGCAAATATGTAATAAAGGCCCATCGTGTTTTAACAAAAGACAGTACTGAATACAGATATAAGTGTAAGCAAGAAAATGAAGCTGTTTAATTGTTACTATAGAAACTATAGTGTCATCCCAGAGTAGCCATGACGTCTGATATGAAGAGAAAATTTAGTTCGGAAACAGCAGTACTCTTCAAGAGAGATGTGGGAGTTGATCATGTAATGACTTCATGACACTTGATAAATGATCTAGAAAATAGTTCAAACTCCGACATGTTTTTGCGAGTATTACATCCCAGGAAAAAACAATTTGGCATTTACTGAAATTAATATACTGTATTAGTCAATAATATGATTAAATGAAAAAAGACCAGTTAAGATATATACATTCATATTACCTTATGTAAATATGTATATATATACAATATTTATATACTGATTTATGTTCCCTTTCAGTTAAGTTTCTGTTCTGTACATTTCTATATATACAAAAAGGCAAATTATTGAAAACATTTTAATGGTGGTGTTAGAAGTAATACACAATGTATTTATTGCCTTAATGAAATGAATGAAAAATTAAAACACTCGATGTACAAATTAATGCTTAATTATTGAAAAAAAATATTGGGGGAAAACTAAAATTTAGTCAAATTAGGGATATTTCTAAATTATTTGTATATTATTTTGACATCCTAGTGTTTTGCGTTACAAATTCTTGTATACGTATTACAACGTTGTATGTTGTAATTCACTGATTGGAATGTTTTGCTTCAATTTAACCTTACGTGCAAGGAAGCAGGCTCAATGGATTAAGAGAAATCGGGTCGCCTTTTAAGTGTAGGGAATTCCGAAAAAAATCGCAAAAAGGACTTTGGGAAATATACAATGAAATTGTATTTCGCAATGAAAACAGCGGGATGAATGTCATTTATATTCACTTAAACTACAACATATCATGTTACTAAAATGTTTGTTTATGATTAGACAACGTAAATGTGTACGTTTATATCACGTAAAGTGTCACATGCGAAATGAATATTATTAAAGATTTATAACTTGAAGAGCCACGACTAAGCGTACAACAAGATATTGTTTAGACTGTTACTAGACAAAACTTTCAAGCATCCAAGAACCACAATGCTGTCTGGATGTTAACATGTTTGTACTGAGTCTCATAGTTTCCAGCTGTATAAAGCATCGGACGACATCAACAGTGTTCAACTGGATCTGTGCCATTACTGAACCAAATTCTCAATTACTTTTCTTAAGCCAAGTTAACTGAGTGAATTGCAAGTAGAACATTTTTGCTTTAGATACTGGGAAATACGCCGCATGTTTACTTTTCCACTGTTGTTTTTTGTTTGTTGTTTTCTTTTATTTGCGGAGAGTTTGTAAGTTTTTGTTGCTGTTGTTCTTTTTACCGTCCAGAAGTGCAAGATTAACGTTCTGTAAACTGTTTTGAAGTATCAACCATAGTCGTTCTGTTTGCGGAATAACTTTCAAGAAGGTAACCGTTTGCTTTGTACTGTTTTTGTTTAATATATTATTGTTTTTGCAAATGTTTCTTAAAATTTGCTGATGTTTGTCTTTGTATAGTTCTTTAGTTCTTTGATTTAATCTTAATAATTTATGGCTATATATAACTACGTTTGTTTATTTTATAGAATCAACAATTCATATACAATGAATTAAGTATCTTGTCAAACATAACATAATGTATATAGTATAGCATGAAGTAATTGTGTCACTTGTAAGTCGCTTTTATTATACGTGATCGATAAATTAGTATACTTTTAAATGAAAGTACCACATTAATCCAGATTTACGACGGTCAGTTGTATAAATATTTGCAATATGTCCATTTTGACAGTTGTATAAAAAAACTAGAGCAATGCATCCATTTCCCCATCAATCAGAACTATAAGGCGGACATAGGCCCAAACCGGTCTATCATTATGTCAGACTTCGGCACCAATTAGTGCAGCCTCGTCAGTCAAACAACCATTATCTATCTGTTGGATGTAGCGCCATCTGTCCGCCCCAGTCTACCTTCATGTGGTATTAGTATGTTCTACCTACTACAATACAATGTCCGTTCGATACACGATTTCACGATTAGAATACAGTTTTAACATGTCAAAACATAAAGATAACTTGCTTTCTTAAAAGATACTATGTTACGAGTAAGTATACAATGTACCAAGATCTATTATATATCTTGCTTAAACACTTTTCGTGATTATTGGATGTTAATAGAAAAACGGATTTTGGAACATGCATGCCAATTAATATTATCGGTATTTATAAGATAAAGATCATAATTTTAATCAAAATATAATAAACAACCTATGTCAGATGTTAACTAATGGAGAAATAAAAAATTACTGCTTATACTTTTAAAATAAAACAGGCGATATGATACACATTTAAACGTTCCACGAAATCTAATCGATTGAAGAATCAAATCCACAACTACACATGCTTATGGACGTAATCAAAGCAATCAATTTTGTATTATGTCTAGTATGCCTAGTATAATCTCGTTATCTTTTTTAGTCATGATTAAAAGCAAACACTTAAAGGAGTATAACTAGCTATAGCATTGAACCAGTAATAATGTTGCAATCAGGCACACATCTAAGTTTATTACTCTACTTTGGCTCGTTAAGAAATTAATACAAACTAATTATTAAATGACACTTACCATTTGAAACAATTGTTTTAATAAACAACACCATTATATAAGTACGTTTCATGTTGCGTTGTCGTCACCGTTAGTGCTTAAGATAAACATATGTAAATAATTGGTTAAAGTGTTGATTATAAATGTGTTTACTTTTTTGAATAGAGTGATCTGAGAGTAAATATTAAACCTCTTGGCTGCAGCATGAAGATACAATCAAATAATTTTACGTATTGAGTACATTTGTTTCTTGATAAAAAAAATGGATAAGCAGGGGCTTGATTTGATTTGTAAATTATGAGCCTAAATGGTTGATTTGCTACTCAAATTTTGTCTGTGCACTCTTATATAATGTATATATTTTGCATTGGTTATTTTATATTGGTAATTTTAACAATTGCAATCATGGTATGCAATCGTTCAACCCAGCAAAACTTAACATCACCGTCCATTTTGTCTGAATAAAGACAATTTAGACATACTATTAACAAAATGTCGACATTGTGTTTTTGGACATACTTTCTTTCAACTCAGGTATAACGAAGAATTAATAGAAATAAAAATGTCCTTAAATTTGAAGTACTGTGTCTTCTAAGGTTTGATGCTAATAGTTAAAAAAGGTCCACATACAAACTGTGACAATTTATCAAATGTCTATTCCATAATCTGTTTTTATTAGTAAAATAACCTTATTTATGTATATTTATGGAAACACTAACGACAATACAACTCGATCCATAGTACATCGTCGTTGAAGTTAATTTACTACTTCTAGTAAGTCATGCTTAATCATGGCATTAGTAAAAGGCAATCATGTCTTAGCGGCGTGATCAATTAAATACTGTAATAGAAACAATACAATAGAAACATTCACATTTTGAAGAGAAGTTAAAGTTCAGTACTAGCGTCAACAACAGGTAACACATAAATATGAAACACTCGTGTGGGTGTTGTTTCTTTCATGAAATAATACTCTTGTCCAAAACATTTTGACAAAACTGCTGCAACTTATATGTGATGACATGGAAAGAGTTCATGTTTTAGCATTTTTTGGCATTTTAATTTGAACCATAAAAATAGTGGCAGTCAACGTCAATATATTGGTGAATTAATTATGGTATTGTATTATTGTGGGCTCACAGATTACCGTCGTATACAGCTCATGAGTCCATACAACATGTAAACGGATAATAGGATAACACAAACTACGACGTCTTTAATTAGTTCTCCCCAAACAGGATAAGTTTATCCAAGCACTACAGTCTGAACGATGATGTATGAGAGACGGACGTTTGATTATTTGGTCAGTAAAACATGAATCACAACCTGACGTATATTCATAAGGAAACATCTGCTCGTTATTCTAGATATTCCACTAAGCAGGTGTGATCCGATACTGTATTCCAACAAAGACAGCAGAGCTAATTTTAATTTAATTTTCAATAATCACAGAACACGAATGTCACTTCCTGCAAACTTGAACAATAAAAGAAAATAACAAGGACTTAAATAAATAAGTTTTAACCGCCGGAGATCTAATGTGCTGACCATTCGAACTTACTTTAGTATCTTTCTTTTTTCATCACTGATAGAATTTATTTTGATCGTTCAATAAAAAAGTAGAGTGTTGTTTCAATGCTAAGCAGAATGAAATATAATTTTATTGATTTGATTTGGACTTTGAAGAGAACAAGCAGCAATGAACACGTCACTCCTTCCTTGCATTTGGTTCTCCTGAAGAGAAAGTATGCTGTGTTTGATATAATCTAAATAGAAATTCAAGCTATATTGTACTGTACGTCCGTGGATATGACAAAAAAGAACACTATTAAAATATGTATGGACATTAATAGAGATATTTCTAGTTAAAATTGGAAATAACCAGTCGTAATTATCTATAATAAACATATATAAAATATAAAGGTAGATATAGATAGATATAGATAGATAGGAGATAATATAATATAGATAGATAGATAGATAATAATAATAGATAGATATAGATATAGAGATATATAGATAGTAGATAATATAGATTATTAGATATATAGATAGAAAGATAGTAGATAGAAGATAGATAGATAGATAGATAGATAGATGAGATAGATAGATAGAAGATAGATAGATAGATAGATAGATAGATAGAAAGCTAGTAATAGATATATAGATAGATATATAGATAGATATAAATAGAAAGAGATAAATAGATAGAGAATATAATAGAAAGATAGAGTAGATAGATAGATAGATAGATAGATAGATAGATAGATAGATAGATAGATAGTAGATATATAGATAGCTAGATAGATAGATAGTAGATCGATAGATAGAGAGATAGATAGATAGATAGCTGATAGATAGATAGTAAGACGACGGAACATACAACAGACAGACAGACAGACAGACAGACAGACAGACAGGCAGACAGTCTGTCTGTCTGTCTGTCTGTCTGTCTGTCTGTCTGTCTATGTCTCTGTCTCACTCTCTTTCTCTTTAATTTTACAAACAAACTGAATCTAACAGTTGCATTGCCGAACAGTAGCACTATCATTTTTTAGAAAATGGCCCAAAGATAAAACATGATTCAGAACCACTTGCAAAAGAAATTCAAGGAAAATGCTTATGCTGCGGTATTTTGTTGTATACGTTATCATCAGTGCTTGTATAGTTTCCCAACAGACAAAAGATGAATCCAAAAATGATAATGTCTGACGTTGACACTTACCAAAAGTGTCTAAAGTGTTACCGTTTTATATGAGACTCGCTTCAAAGATATATATTGCTATGGTTTGAACAGTATGCAGACATGGATTGCCAGCAGTGTTAAAGGTACTGCACACTATACAATATTCATACAGCAGTAAACTTGTGCAGACTTAATGTATGTCAGAATGTTGTCATTGCGATTATCTTGCTAGATACACAAATTAGTTTAAGACACACTTATCTTACAATCATACCTCTGCAATGCTATAGTTATATTTTAACGCAGAGAAATCAATTCATTTGTAAATAAAGAATCGAGCAATAGCTTTTGTTCAAAATACAATTTTACACCCAAAAGTACAAATAAGAATATTGAACTCGACATTATTAGCGAAACACATCGTAACAAAGTCTAGCAATGATTAACAATCAAATGTTGATACTGTCTGACTTTGACAATTTTTAAAAGTGTCTTCGAGCATTTTTGCTTTCTATGAGCTTCACTATTAGATGTTTAGATTTAGTTTGAACAGCGTGAAGACATATATCGTTATCACTGTGTATCAAATTATTCGACATTCAATGATACTGGACTGTCATTAAAAGAACTTCAGGCTATATTTTGTATCTGACTTTAAGGTTGACTGTTTATTATATGATTAAATATATTAATGATTAAATCGCTAGAAAACTAAAAAGTTCAAAACACATTAAATTTCTCTCACATGTGGTTCTATAGTGTACATTGTCAATATATGAGAGTGTTTCAATCTGCTGATAAAGGATTGCGCATTAGTTTGTGTGAATGCATAAATTTGCTCTCAAAAATACTTGTGATAAAATGCAAATTGAAAAAAACTCAGAGACGATATATTAAAATATACAACAACACAACATAAAACCTTACTAAATGGAAATTATAAATATCAGAAATTACTTTCATTACATTGAGCTATAACTTTAAGAGATTTGTAGACTAAAACGTTATAGTATGAGATGTTTATCTTATTAAATATATAACATACCTAAACCTAGTGCTCTGAAAATGCTGTTTAAGGACCCCAGTTTATCACAATTGCTGAGTGGCCCTTCCAAGGCGCTTGCGTGTGAATGCCTCTGTACTGGGCCTTTTCAAACTTTTGAAAAACGGGTATAGGGCTTGCTAATATATTCATTTTTCTATTATTTACAGACAGGAAATAGAAAGAACGTATCTTTTTAGAAATGGAAAACGATTCATTTCATTACTCACAGACATTCTGAACCAAGTTTTCTGTTCATACGTGTTGTCCTAAATGTATCAACAAACGATATGCTGCTTTTCAAGAAATAGCTGAATATTTATTCTAACACATAGTGGTAATGATTATGAACCTTCGAAAGTACTCATAGTTAAACACTAGATGCACATTTAAGTGAAGCTAAGAGGTTATAATTCCTTGTAAGAAGAAAGTAGTAATTGAAAAGTAACCTACTATGATCTAAAGAAAGCTGCACTTTAATATACAACCATAATGTCTAGTTGAAGGCACAACTCACTAATTTGTTTTTTTTTAATTTACACTAAATGTGCATTCAAGTTAATATTGGGTTTAGAAAGATAATTACTTGTATTTAAAAATAATGTATATGTGAAAGTGTACTGACAAATGAGTTATATATACA
Organism: Sinonovacula constricta; assembly: GCA_007844125.1. Lineage (NCBI taxonomy): Eukaryota > Metazoa > Mollusca > Bivalvia > Cardiida > Solecurtidae > Sinonovacula > Sinonovacula constricta. Next base: position 31,501,352 of record CM017567.1, read on the forward strand.
TGTGTGTGTATGTTAATATTCTTCGACAGCTGCCTTGTAATAATGAAGATATTGCTCTTTATTTTGATTCTTCGGCCGACATGTTGACAGAAATTGTGAGGTTTCATTGCCATTAAGTTCGATCATAGGATTAACAACAAATAAGCATTGACAAACAAATGACTTTATCGACTTGTTTCAAAATAGATTGTATTAAGTGAATAGTGGTAAAACATTTAATTGCTTTTATAGGAACCTTAAAATATGGTACGAAAGTTTATGTCAGCAAAACAAAAGCTACATTTAACGAATACTAATGGACATTATATTCATAATGTGTACGTTTCTGTGATAGTTGTTTTCGATTGTATTTTAAGCAATTCCACTTGGCTATGTGAAGAATGGGACACTATTAATATGTAAGAATATAGACTTTGCTGCTCGTATTTAGCTTCTGTGAATTCGTCTGTAGATGAGTGTAGGCCAGTTAGTAAAAGATTATATTTCCGAAGCTGCTTAAACTCATATCTATAAAGTTCTTAAATCTACATTTCTTGTACGTCAGCATCACTTGGATTTGCACGAGTGTATATAAAAAGTATTTTGTTTGTTCCAATGTTTACATTAAAATACATTTAGTAACATTTAAGGCCTGCTTAAATTGCTACCAATAAACAAGTGAAATTGGTTAATAAAACAGTTTGTCAGTTCTTAATCTTGACATAACTTTAAGCAATATGGTGGAAAACTGATCATGTCAATAAAGCTAAATGTATTCCTGTGTTTCAACCAATTATATTTTACTTTTGTTACCTCGACAGCCCAATGGTTCGAGAAGAACCATATTCGAGCGCAACAACCGTCATTCCTAATTGCTTACAGTCATCAAACATCTTTATCTACCACTAAACAGATGCACACATATGCAATTTAAGGAAAAAGTAACACACTCATTTTCAAGAATAAGAATACATGACAAGGTTCTATGAGCATTGCAACATAAACCAGACCCCGAAAAGGCTCAGGACAAAGGTCTTCACATGCAAGCCAAATGTAAAAATAAGAACGAGTCTGTGTTGAGTCATTTAACAAAAGGTGCAAACCCAACAGTTACCTTCTTGGAACGCTCAGTCGGCAAAAGGGACCAACTGGGGTGCTTAACTGGTTTTAAAGTGCTCTTACCTCGCACCTTCTGATGGATTTCTCAAATGCAAGCAATGAAAAGGAAAAAAAAACATCAATCCGAATAAAAAATGTCCAAGCGCTGACGTTTTTCTGATATGTTATGACGAAAGTAATGACGTTATCAAAATAATGTCCACATATAATTTAGTAGAGAGATAGGATTTATGTCTTTAAAAAGACCTACACAAAGTTGTTGGTTGTAATTGAAAATATTTTTTTGACTGAAGAAAGGAAACTTACCAGAGAAGTGTAAATGGTTGTAGTATCATGCTCGTATGCATGACGAAAATGAAATTGAGGAACCAAGTCCAATGTCCATCAAAGTAAATAAACGTAACAATCCTTATAGGATGAAATAAATGACAACATAGATTACGAGACATAGCGTTAGACCAGTGTGCTTACCTCTACTTCACTAAGTTCTACAACCTCGACTTTCCTAAAAATGTATTCGCGAATACAAACCAAATAAACAAAATAATCTTATCAAAAATATAGTGACAAATCAGTATTCACACCATAATATAAAATATAGGCGCCTAAGAGCAAGCACCCGCATCCGTATTAACAACAATGCAAGGAATTAAGGAAAAGCATTTTTTATTGCAATTAGCTGGTAATAGTCATTGAATTCTATACAGAACATATCCATAACAATGCATAACAATTTTTTCCCAGTTGCATAGGTGTTCTAATATTATTCCTAGAAGCATCAAGACGACAAACGGCATCCTCAATCATTTAATCTTAATCCTTACTGTAAAATCTATGAACTAATAAATCGTTTTCTGATATTGAAATCTACAAATGTATTGCTTTAATTACGACAAGATATAGAGGGTAAATCAGACGGAATATCTGAGTAACAAAATGATCTTTAGTTATAATATAGCCATTATAGCGTGTCATAAAGATGAACATTTCCATGTGTCTTACATTCATTTTAAAATAAGACTTTATCATAATATTATAACTTCTGAAATTCTCGATCGGTTAATTAATTGTCGACTTTTCTTTTTTGTTTTGTTTGTTTGTGTTTTATTGTTGTTTTGCTTTTGTTTCTTTTTTTGTTTTGATTTTGGTATGGAGGTTTTGTAAAGAAGTTTGTAGTCGTAAACATTTATAAAAGGCGAAAATGTATTTAGTAATAATATTGTCCATATTGATTTGCACAATGAGTTTGCTAAATTTAGAAATAGTGTATAAATGAAACTAAAATCGGTTTCCAAAGTAAGTAATGCTATATACTACTAGAATCTTATTATTTTGTACGCACAACTGTCTTGGAAAATAGGTCCTGTGATAAATAACTTCTCTCTAGAGATTATATGGCGTAGCTTTAGACAATCGTTAACTTTACTTTTATTAGTGTACACATGTATTTACTGAATCTGACGTCTTGTCACCTTACATTCTACTACATTCTACTTTACAGAGCAGCAAGGAGTCGATATTTGCTGTTTTGCGTGCATACCCTTCTATAGACATAAACAAAAAACATCATTATTCAGGGTATAAGTAATAAGCTAAATATAGGTTTCGGCTAGGTCTGTGGTGTTCAATAATTCGCTGTTGATGTTTCTGTGTTTAAAGCAGTTCTTGGTGTTTTATACGGAATATGCATACAGCACTTTATATTGCATCTTGATCATGTTCTTGATAAGTACTTAACCATTTTAACCAACTTCTAGTAACAAATAAATTCATTACATTGTTATATATAACCGACAAAAAAAGTTTCCTCAAAATCAATATTATCAGAGTTAAGAGTTATTACTATTGGAAGTATGCAACCATTTTGAAGTTTCTAGTTTTAACTTAACTCATCATTTTGCAAAAAAAATATAAACGACATCAATTCGGTTTCCTAGCAATCAATATTATCAGAGTTGAAATCTCCTTAAAATGAGATATTTGGGCAAATAAATTCCTTGTATAAAGTAAACATTATGTTGTCCTTTGTTCATAACAAGTCGTTGCTGAATGACGAGTATGGCTTCTGAGGCATAACACATCATAACTACATTTTCACCGAAAATATTGAACAGACACGGCGCCGAGAAACATTGTTACAATCCTGAACAACATTTGACGTGATAGCAAGCAGATTTTGGAATCGATAGAAATGTAAGGAGCTGACGAAAAGATAACAAGCTTGCAACATGCAATGAGTGAAATTATCTTTCTTATAAAGCGAACACATGCTTTAATTGTCATTCTTACTTAATTCCATAAATGTTACTTAGCATAAACATGCACAGCACGTACATCAATAATAATGTATTATTAAACTATATTTTGCGCTATTCGATATTATATAATTTTACCTTTGTCTATTATATGTATTATTTAACTTAATAACTGAAGTTCCTAGGTAACCGCTAGCTTTTAGTACAAAATAAACTAGTTGCTGTTTTTCATATATGTATTTGATAAGTAGAAGAAGACATATATTTTTGAGTATTAATAGTATAATCATGCATTCTGGATTATGTCGTAAAATTTCTATGAGCAATTTAAGACCTTTAAATTTTATTGCATTTGCTTTGATTTTGGAGCATTTGTTTCTTTGAATCAGTTGTAGGTCATCCCTAGGTTGTACAATTCCGACACCGTTATGTTTATAACATATTTCCAATTAAGCATTACCAGACAGTAGACGGTAAAACTATTAGTGTTGAACAATACCACTATTTATACAAAGACAACACATATTAATGGATGTCCGGCAAGTTACCTATCTGTCTACATTTATTGTCAGATATCTTTTAGACGCAGACCATTATTTCGAGCGGTCAGTATCATTATATGAACCAGATAGGTGCTCATTATTGCCTTGACATAACTTAAGAACGTCGTCAGTGTTATTTCAAATTAGACGGTACGTTTGACATTAGATGGTATTTATCGCTTAGTTTGTAATTCTTGTTTGTAGCAAGATAAAATAGTGGCAATAGCTTTTCCGAGAAACCATTTGTTGTATGATGAACGGAGTTTACCTTGAAGTACTTACATGAACAGAGGCAATACACAAATTATATACGATCAAGTGTCAAAAACCGTCTTTAGAAAATGTTGAAAAATATAATTTAAAATTAAAAACGACTAAAATACATCTTTCTATAAAAATATATTTGACATTCATTTTCATTTAAAAAAGTTCGCTTTGTATTTTCTTAAATATTTAAAATGATAGTACTATTCTCTTTTGGCTTGATTTTTGCATTTGACTTGCTTCAATCATTTCTAGACAGTTAACTTACGTCTCATTATATGATAGGCAACAACATGTACTCAAACTAACATCTAACTCGAATTTTAATGAATGCCATTATAATGAAAATATGAGCTCATTATCTAGGTTAAATTGTTAATGACTAATTAATAAGAAACAATTTGCTATTTTAATACATCTTTTAAGCTTTTTCATAATGTAAGATACAGTACTGAAAATTACGAAATTGACAATTTTTCCGTTTTCACTCCGTTTCGTTTCCGTTTCAGTTGGAAGCGTTCGCCGCTCCGTTTCCATTCCGTTTCCGTTGCGTTTCCATTTCGTTTTATTCGTTTCCAGCGCTGCATTTCAAACGCTTCAAGCGTTTCTATCGTTTCTTCCGTTTCTATCGTTTCTTCCGTTTCTACCGTTTCAATCGTTCCATTTCGCTCCGTTGCGATTTTGATTCGTTTAATAAATTTCTTAATATAAAGTACTTCCGGTGTGTTTGCAAAATGACGAAAGAAGTAAACATTCTGGGGAGAGACAGAAGTCTTCCATTACACATAAAGGAATCGGCAATAGATTGTTTGCGACGAGGCTATTCAGTGTCAGCCACCCGGAGGAAAATTGCAGACACATAACTACCCTCCTGAATCAGCCGAAACAACAGGAAAATGCGCTTTAGTTAATATTAGGCTAATCACGATAAAATGTTTCACTACTAACCTGTTTTACGCAGAAAAACTCAAATTTCAATTATAAAACACCAGGTAAAGATTCAGTGAGTGCATACATTTCCCATCTAGACTGACCAACAAAAACGTTGAACACGCTTTGTATTGTTGTCATTCATTTTCGCGATATTTATCCAAACACTGATGCTAAAAAACGAAAATAGTTCACAAACACAATTGCAGCTCTGTCACAATTGGGTTGTCCAAACACTGAATCACCGAAGATAGTCAAATAAAACACAAATTAAAATTACAGCCCTCTAAACCGTTTAAGAAGAAATATTACTTTTTGATTCAAACATAGAACGAAATAAATATTGTGGCAATTTAACAATTTCGCACGACTTTTTCAAAGTTTTAATTGTTTAACGAGAAATCTCGCGTTGATTAATTTTATTGGATATAAGTTAATTTGACGAATTTGTCATTATGACGTATTTTAACACCTTTACCCATAGCCCTTACCTGACCTACTTGTCTTCGCCAGACGTCATATCCCGGAATAAACAAACTGTCAAATGTGGTCCACACACATCCAGTATCCTAAAAAGTAACTTCTCTGTGATGTGTTAATCCGCAAAAAAGCGTAATGGTGATACGATCTTAGAATTTGTACGATGACACACACAATTTGGGCTAATTGTGGCATTTGCCCCTTTGATAATTGCCCCCACCCCCCGGACGTTTGCCCCCCCCCCCCCCCGCCCCTGTAAGTGCAGACCGGACGTTTGCCCCCCACCCCCACTGCCAAAATGAAAAGGCGAACGTTTGCCCCCCCCCCCCCCTTCCCATATTTGTTACATGGCGGACTTTAGTTTTAACGTTTCGCTGACAGTTACGTGTAATATCCAAGAATTTAAGGAAAGTATTACTCACTAGAGTCGCATTTCATCGTTAACATTATTTTCTCATATAAACATGAACAAATGCTGTTTTTTTCCGAAAACAGGCACATAAAAAGTCGCATAAAATACAACTTTCTAAGAAAACAAGCGTGTGTTATTTTTGCTTTCGGTTTGCTCATATAAGTGCTAATTAACGGCTATTAAATACATTGTTAACGCACTTAAAACATGGAGTCGCTAATTAAATCACTGCGATTTTAATTTATCCAAGGTTGTAACAAAATAAATGCGGTGTTGTTTCTTTTTGGCGCGGCGGGCTCTCTGGCCAACACTGCAACATCAAAGAAAATTCTGGGAAACAATCGCCAGTCACAACCATTTGAAGTCGCCGAAAAGAAAAAAAAAATCGTTTCAAATTGACCGACCCATTATTTCTTTCAATACTGTTTAACATGATATCGATCGATAATTGTCTTCAAGCTGCCATAATGATAAGTTCTAAAGTAGTGAGAGGGGAGGGAGGGGGGACTGTACTATGTAGTAATGTTTCAGAACGCATATCCTTTTACTTATATAAATGTCCTAACAAACTTCTTTTGTTCATCGAATGATCATAAACTTTTTTTTATAAAGGAATTATTTATATTTAAGGTATGGATTAACTATAAAATAATAGGCGAGCCATTGAAATAATATATGTGGACTAAACACGAGATGAAAATATATATTAGACTGTTCCTTTAAGTGTCTTGTCTTCTTAACATTATTTACAAAAAATAAACGACAAGTTATGTAGTATTTACTATAAGAAATCCCCCATCCACGTTTCCTCTTCCTCAACGAAAAAAGAGTGGGGTGGGGAAAGGGTGCATCATTGTGGGTACTGCTAGATATAGCGTTAGGTCCTTTTATGAGCCAAAAAAGATTTTGTAGACCTAAGTGTTTTTTAATTTTTGTTGTCCTTGCTTAAGTCAATGCATATTGCTCTTTAAAAGGTGAAGGTCATAAACCACACGACTGCCACATGGTGACATTTTCAAACACAGCTGCATAGCGGATGCATGTGTTCTTACAAAGGGGAAAAGGCGCAAAAAACACGGTCACACTTCCTGTCCACTAGACAAACAAGGTGTCATAAATCTGCCAATTAGCTTTATTAGTTGGGTGTCCGCTCATGTATTAAAATTGGGGATTGAGTTAGAGTAATACTTTATGAAGGTATGAAATGGACCCATGCGCATGAAGAAACATAATATGAATTTAGAAAAAGATATACTTTAAATTAATACATTTCCATCCTTAAATGGGTACACAAATTAAGTTCCTGGTAGGGCCTTCTTTAGACCACCAATTGGCATAGAACATTTAAGCCATGAATGGGAAAATGGCGGGGTCATGAAATAAGCCGTAGCCAGGCGTGTAGCCCTTCATTCAAATAGTTGCAAGTCAAATAAAGTCAAAAGTTTTATGCAGATTTTTAATTGCGGTTCCGATTAATCATATATACATAATAGCGCATTATGGGAACTATGCATTTAGAAATGGGAATTTTGACACCAATGTCCAAATTTACACCATTCTTCATTATAAGATGTATAACAATTAAGATTAGAAGCATAAGAAACTTTGCTTGACAAAAAGGCAAGATAAAATAAATACATATCCATACCTCTGTAACTAAAGAAATGATGATGCTGATGATAGTGATGCTGCTACTGCTGCTTCTGCCGATAATGATGACGGTGATACCGATGTTGTTTATGATTATGATGAAAATGGTAATAACGGTTACGGTGATGTTGATGCTAATGACAATTATGATGTAGATCGTGACGGCGGTGCTGCTGCTGCTGATGATGATTAGTGGCGATTATACAGGTAATATGGGATCATAATGATGATCATGTGAATTTAATGGCGGTAATGATGATTATTTCTTTGATATTTATCATGTAAATGGACGTGATATAAGTTCGTTTTTACGATTGTTTTTCATTTAACTGTCATCGATGATTGTATACGTGCACTATTTGGAAATCTATCGTTATTCAGACGTGGCACATTAGGATTATACCAGTCGTTGGCTCTGAGTGCCGGGGAGGATGTAATTGGTTCTTGATTGGGTTACACCTTGCAATTATGCATAGCATTGTTTGTTTGTTTTATGTATAGTTGTTTTATTTTGTTTGTGTTATATGAGATATTTACATTCTTTTGGTTAACGTTTAATTTTATAAAGTAGCTTTAATTTGTATCACGCAATGCATTCTTTGTAAATGACAAATACTTTAAACAGTATTCTCACAAAAAAGATAGGCGAAGTTAATCCGGGAACGGACCATGCAGCTATCAAGTAATTAGCGAAAATTCAAACTCAGGCTGCGACATTGCGCGCGCATACGTGTAAAGTCAGCTGTGTACACACTATCTTCATATGCAAAACGATAAAGACTAAGAATGTCGATCCAATGCGGATGTTAAGCTTTTCATTGGACTTAAAATATCAGTTTCGACAGAAAGGCAATTTTATAGTTAAATTGTGTGTTTTATCGTGCGGAGTGATTTTTAGTGCAGTTTCTGTTTTGACGCTACACGATGACTTGGACAACTTGTGCGGTTTCGGAACTGTAATGTACGAGTTTGATTAATACGATTTTTTGATAATAATTAAGATTTTTTTTGTTATTTCTTTCTGCAGATAACACAAAGTAGCGCGTTTATGTTGATAAATTGAAACCAGTTATTGTGTTCGTTTAAATTTATTTCGTACAAAGAAACGGTTGGAATGTTACTATAAATAATCAGGTGACCTAGAAACGTTTGAAGCGGTAGTGAAAATAACTCTTCCGTTACTAGCATTCCGATTTTTGCGTTTCTACCGTTTCTAGCGTTCCAAGCGCTCCGGTTATAGCGTTTATACCGTTTACACCGTTTCAAGCGTTTGTAGCGCTCCGTTGCATTTCCATTTCCACTCCGTTCCGTTTCCGTTTCAACAGGAAACGAAAAAACGTTTCGTTTCCATTTCCACTCCGTTCCGTTTGTCAATTTCATGATTTTCAGTACTGTACCAGTACCCTGTAAGTAAAGAAGCATATCCCGACGATAAAAGCAACGCGTTCGTCTAGCATTCGCCTTTTCTTAAATCCCATTTATTGTTACCTTGTAAGAGTGAAATAGCTGAAACAGCATTTCCACCGAGGTCTGCTCTCCAGGAAAACAACTTAATGGGGGATTATAATGATATACTTCTTAACTTTGAAACGTTGTACTTTGATATATCCCATTCAAGAAGTTATGATGTCAAAAGGCCTTAAAAATGCAAAACTGTCAAAACAACAAATTTTGATCTCGATAAGGACTGAAGTCGTTTTGTAATAAAGTTCCAAAAAGAAAAACCTGTCATTTGAAGTATGTCAACTACTTGACCATTATACATGTTTAGGTAAATGGATATGTGTTTCAAGTAAAACATGGGCTATGATATACCTTAACAATTTAAAAAAAAATATAATGTGCAGCCTATGTAAAAGACACACAATACTATTTAGTTTTAGTACTACGTATATTATTCAATTTAAAAATGTCAATTTATATAGCATTTTATGCACAAACGTTTATTTCAATGCATCCAATTTGTTTCTGTCAAAAGAAGTTAAACTACAATCTCATATCTTAGAACTGTGGAATTGGTTTGAACCGTTCCAACAATTGTTGAAAACAAATCATTACATCCGGTTTTAATTTTCAGAAATATTTCATTTTTGGTTTTTACTCTCTTGTTCCGAAGCTTCTAACTTACAATTCTACTATCATATTGTTGGAGCTACTTTTAAACATGCATTAGTAAAGAATGTGTATTCTGTAACCATGTATCCTCTTGACAAGATAGAGGAATGATCGAATAAACGTAGGTTTTACTCTTACAAATACCAGAAACGCCAGAATTAATCAAACAATAGAAAATGATTTGCAAAAAGACGTAGCATGACCTTCGTATTGTTTGTGAATTTAATTCATTTGAATTTTTAATGTATCATTTCCAAATCATAAAAATAAATGCCTGTATTCTCTAATAAAAGATGATGAAATAATCCATATCACAAAAATAAAATTAAATACAAAACAAAAGCCGAAAACCAAATTAACTTTATTTCATGTTACGGTCGTATACTGATTTTGTCACAAACTGTGTAATTGTTTATGGTTTAATTCTACTGTTGTTAAGCTAATTTGTTGAACTTATTTCAATTGGTTGTTAAGACAAAGCCGTTTCTTTTACAAAAAAATACATAAGAATGTTTGCACGACGTAAAAAAAATAGTAATAATATCAACTCATTGTAGAAACGTTTCTCTATCTCTTTGCTAAATTTCCCCACTTTATTGCTTTATAAGATTAACAATATTTTACCACTATATTTTTACATCGATTATGATTTGCTATATACATTGAAATCAGAGTCAGATCTTGAAATAATTTGCTGCCTTAAAAATCCACGTAACATATTCTGCCATAAATGCCACAAAGGCTAATTATGCGCTTAGATTTAAAGAACTACTATCAAACAGTGTTTAGTAGAGTTTTTCTTTGTTGGGAAATGAAAAAGCGGGTATTTTGTTCATCTTAAGCTATTACAAATCAAGAAGTTTAAATGGTACAGTATAATTGCTTATAACATCAACCTGATTGCCTGACTGACTGACAACTGGTTTATTTAAGGATCAGAACATATATTCTTATCTTATCGTGACCCCGCCATGTTTCACAAGCATGACTTGAAGAGCTTTAAACAAAGTGCCAAAAAGTGGGCCAAACATGATTATTTTGTATATGATAAACATTAAGAATTAATAGTACTATTATTACAAATTCAACTTTTTTCGGAAGTCCTTCTATTTAAATTAAACAGCCATCCTGACAAGCACCTAGCATTACTAGCATTACCTCGTAAATGAGACAAAGTCTTATAACATTAGGAACAACATTGGGAACTTTAAAGCAAAATTTTAATGATAGTTTGGACTTTTAACCCTTTTAATCCTGTTGAAACCATGTTTAATGAATTGTTTCGATTTCAAGATTTGATTAGACATTTGTTTATTTAGATATTAACCGTTTACTGCAGTTAAATTGACATGTTCTAGATATACATATAGGGTTACTACTATTTAAATATATCAACATGAGCTTAATGCTACATTTAATTATTAATTTTAACCTACTTTAAAGCAACCAGTTAATAATTGTAATAACAGCATTTCATCATGACGACAAATCCATTAGGGAAGATTGATTAAACGGGTTTTTACAGTCTGTTCCCAATAAATCTCTTACCGGTAGTATTATGCAAAACATACAAAGTAATTATATTGATTTATTAGGCGTGTCAATAAGTTTAAAGTTAAATGAAAACCTTCAATTCAATGTTTAAGAAGGGTTTCATGATATGAAAAACAAGAGAGCGATGAAAAGGTGAAATTAATGTGTCAGTTGAAGCGCTTAAAGATTTGAGTCATATTGACTTAAACTGAAAGTTACTCCCATAACTGGAGATTAAAGATTAAAGATTAATCAGCCTAATTTATCCATTTTAAAGAAAATAAAAAATATATAGATATTATTTTTGTGTACTCATTTTGTAACACAACCTAAGATTCCTGTAAAGGAAGTATAAGATATTTATTATTGCACGTGCACCATTTAAGTGTGTACAGCTCATGCAAATAGTAGCATCACCTCTTACAAGCATTCCCACAAAAACAATCGAAAACGTATTTATACTGCCTTGCATTAAGGTAAATAAATATTTGGAATAAGATGAGTATTTTTAAATAATGTTACGTCTGTTCTTTGATTGACTGCTTGTTATTCAAAACGGAAAGTGTATTTGAATACGCGTTGATATCATTTAAAAGTTTTGCGTTGTCAACTATTGTTGGCCTATTCAACGACATGGAAACTGAAATATTATATTTTTGTGATAAAAAACGATTCAATAAGCTCAAAAACACACTTAAAAGATACAATATTATATTAACGAAAACGGGTTTCACAAGTTAAAAATTATTATCATCAACGCATAACGTATGCAAGTAATTACAATTGTATAAAACAATATTAAGTTAAAAATTTGATAAAATTTAGTTCATTCACAAATATGATGACTGCAAATCAGATTTAATTATATACACGACATTCCGATGGAAAGCATCTGCATTTATATCCTTCGATACTCATATAGTGAGGTTAAATCGCGGTGGCCTTCTTCACTTGCCAATAATTAAATACCATTGTTCTTTAATGCTTTAGTTTTCCCTTAATTTTCATTGCCCCGTATCCTCAATTGTGTTGTTATTATAATATTATTCCTCTCATTCGAATACGTTTTGACATTATCTTTTAAACTGATCTCACTTCGTTTACTTCTGTTTTAGTATCGGATTTGAGTGAATAAAGTATTTAAGTTCTAACTAAACGTTATATATACTGGGTTTAAAATGTCGTGTTTTCATTATTTGAGTTCGTGAAAATAAAAAGGAAGCTGGAAGTCAGATCGTGTGTTAAGCACACCAATCAGATTTTTTGCAAAAAACGTTTTTAAGTTATGGTTGTTGTTTTTTCAGTGTTGTTTTTCATCGTATCGTCTCAGGTTTTATTTCAATTATGCATTTAGTTGTTGTAAGGACATTGATTTTTCCTATTTTTATTTGTAACAAATTCGTTATGCAATGTTATCTTCATATCTTACTTTGCGCCTTACGTAATGTCAATTTCTAACCAATTTGTTTTTCTTACGTCACTCACACATTAATTTGTGTTTTATGACTGTTAGGACGAGCGATTCTAAACGTGGCCTAAAAAGTATAATTTAAATTATAAAAATATATTTGAGCATATAAATGTTCTATTAAAACGAAAACATCTACTTTATTCATTATAATATCAAAGTGCACCTTAATAACGATTTACATAAAAATTTAGTCAACAATATTAGATCTAAGAATATATACAGTAATTATTATTAACATTTCGTGTCTGGTTTAATAGTCATGTTGCAACTGTATAAATGTCTTTTCCTGCTTAAATTGTAATTGTATTTGTGTAAACGAAATGATGATAAAATTATATGTCATTTCCTGATAGCAATTTATACTTTCATGCAATAGATACAGTAAAAAATATCAGCACAAGCGCATCTCTCGGGTTATAAGAGCATCCAGCAGGGGTATTATGTACATCTGTATTATCATTTGGTATATTATATATATAAGGTTTAAATATGGCGTTATACTAATAACACATGTTAAATTTCTCAAAATCAAAGTATTATTTAATGTAAAATTTTATATACACGAGCGCTATTGCACGACTCTTGCTTTACACATTGATTTGTTTCTACTAATTGATAATGCACAAAATAGTGTCGAAAAGGCATGTTTGTCAATGTAAATGTGTTGTAACTCATCTGTGTATATATCGACGTACTCGTCCTGTAAACAATTTAGTCAGGTCCGACGTAAATTTAATGGTGCATGAATATTTTCAAATGCGAATGATTTTATTTACAGTACTGACAATCCATGTCTCACACTGTTTAAACCATGTCTAAACAACATCATAGCGCGCATCATGCAGCGATACGTTTGTAGAGATATTAAGGAAGTGTCAAAGCCAGAGAGTATCCGTGCTAGATTGTCAATCATCTGTTGTCTGTTGAGCAAATATACAATCACAGATTATAACAATTATTATTTTAAACAAATATATTTGTCAGCATTAACTTTTCTCTTGATGTTATTGGGTATGGACCGTTTTGTTAGCCGTTGCTTAAAAATACTGCTGCTGAAAGTCGATGTCATTTTTGCAAGGGGCTATAGGTTCTCATATGTATCACAATTAATTGAAAGAGTCTGGGTTTCTTTTAAAATTCTTTATGTTTACAATACGTCAGGTGTAATAATCAATTACACAGGCATAAAAAAGTTTGGCAGATAATTTAACTGTTTCAAAAATTGTTATGCGAATGCATCAATGTGTATTTTGTAAAGAAAAAAGATTTAAAGAGTACATTGCGTGATCTAGCAATCATTAGTTTTAGTATTTAGATGGATATCGCTTTGAATTACACGAGTAGCTGTAAATGCGACACATTTCAATGCAAATCATCAAATTTGGTTTGTTAACGAAATAGCTAGGTTAACTTGAATGTAGGATGAATTATTTTTAAACGGCCAGAAAGTGCAGACAGTATTATCTGATGACGTGTACAGAACTGCCATTTTTGCCAATACCTTTTACAGCAGCACTTCATATCAATCTACTTTCCAAATATTTCGAAAAATTAACACTTGTTAACACTTTTTTAATGTTATAATCCAATCTGTGCAGTAGAATGATAAAAATGGCAATTAACGAGTAATAAAACATCACTGTCTGTTAGCGACGGAAAATCATAATATTATTCAAACTACATGTTTATTTCACTAGAATTCATGAATATCCTGAAAATCCTTATCGATGAAGATCATATATTCTCACCGCATGTATCAATATGGGCTGTCGTTGCAATGTAGGAAAATGAAGAAAAATGGTAGATCATGAACACCCTCTGTATTTCCAATATATATTCGTGTATCAGTATGTTTTCGATACAGATAAGAAGAATAAAACATCAGTCTTGTTGCCCTTATTAAGATATAGATTAGACGGAAAAAAATTAATGGCCAGTGAAATATATGAACTTGTCATGTACAGACCACTAAACATTAGATTATACTTATCTGATTTAAAATAAGAATGATAATCCATAAAAAAGTATAATGGAAATAAAATACAATTTTTACACACATTACTTGTCTGAAATAAAAATTGAATACTTAAATAATACATATTTGTGGAAAACACAATCGAATTGGTAATTGTATTTTCGCTGTATGATCATAATGCTTTTTGTTATTTTTAAAAATGGTACATAACATTGCCCTTTAAGGATTCGAGTTTACTGTTATTTTATTAATATAATATTTTTATTTTTAACACTGAAACAAACAGTAAAGAAACGAAATGAATGTTGGGAAAATTATGACAACAAATGGTGATCACAGAAACTCGTATAAAATAACACGTTGTACGCCATTAGTGGCTGTTGACACCTGGCACAATCTATCAATCTATCAATCTATCAAAAATATCAAAAGTTTGTTACGCACAATTTGCTAAGACTTCTAAATATTGTTGTAGTTCACATGCAGTCTACACCATATCCTGGAATTTCCAAAGCATATTGTAATTTAAATTGAACAGTCTGCGATTGCTGTTAGAGCATTGCAATGCAACATATATTTTGAGATCCATATTCTTACAAAATATATTTCACATTCCCGCAAATTTGTGCCCATTGTCAATATAGTTTTGGCTCTATCAATCTTTACAATGCATACGGCTGCAACGCAAAATGCTGCAATTGTTACACAATTTCTAGCAAGACAACATAAATAAATGGATGCTCGTCAAGTTGTCTATCTGTCTACATTTATCGTATGAAGTCTATCAACAGCAATCCATTATTTCGAGTGGTTATTATCATTACCAAGAAGATAAGTCACTGTTAGTGTCTCGAGATAACTTTAAATATCTTTTATTGTCACGAACAACAGGTTCCGTCTAACATTAGATAGTTTTCATTGTTTTGTTTAGCAATTTTCGCTTGTAGCAAATGGAATTAAATAGCATGATACTTTTTTAGTAATCGAGACAATAAAGTAATAAAGTATTCTCTGTCAATGCTTGTGTTTGCGTTGTTGTAGTCGGCGTAAATAAAATTTTATAAAACTATACACCATCTTGAGGTAAGAATAATACCATTAATATACTTGTCGCTGTCAGTACTTTAGATTGATCGTTCTGTTACTTCGATCGAAACACTATACTGCACAGAATCTGTCTAAATCGATTTTGAATTCCAGTAAAATAGTATGTTCAATGCCATTGATACAGATTTAAAACAGCACTGTTTCCTTCTGTCAATATTGAATGAAACAAGTGCCAATTATTGTTTAATGTGAAATTGGGTTTTGGACAGTTCCAATCTTTTCCTAGAATTTTAACGGCTCTTGTGCATTGACTTTTTGCTATTCTTTCTCGTCTGTTAGTTAATGTGTTCCTTAGCTCGTAATTTGAACATCCACTGTTTTATTTTAAAACAACTCTATTAATGTTTACACAAGTTTTACAATTAATTAAATATAAAAAATATATATTTGATTCATTCACTTTCAGAATTTAATACTGAACATACTATTAAAATATATATATTTCGGAAATTCTCGGTAAATTAAAGTGTTATATTCTATGAAAATTCTATTCTATGAAAAATTAAGTGTTTGCTATGGTAATGGATGTATTTTGTACTTTTAATATAATAATAATAAGTAAAATGTATAGTACAATATAGTCAAAGTTTCTGTATAAAAATATTTGAATTTGAATTACAAAAATGCGGTACATATATTATTGGCTGGTTCTGTCAAAAACGGTTTTACAACTGTTGTGTTCTTTAATGGTGTATGTCATTTATATTGATGTATTGATAAATTGTCGACAAAACTAGCCTCCACATTATCAAAATAATCAAAATATATCAAAATCCCATGTGTTTGCGTCTGCAATTACTGAAAACTGTTTTATTTTGCGTCTGGCTTTTAAGTAAGCTCATAAAATGCGATTTACAAGAATGGCGTTAATTGTACAGTCAATTGTCTCTGGCAAGTTTATGTCTAGCCGATTCAATCAAAGACCAACACAAAGCACTATGCAAAAAAGATTTATTTAATTCTGATTTATCTAAGGGGAAACATTACATGCGCTAAATATTGACTTATGACAATCATTTTGTTATTACATAAACTTAAGTTACAATAGTTTATGTGGTAGAATTAAGGTAAATGTTAAGATGATGTTTTAAAATTAACATAATTAAATCGGTTGTATAAATCCATCGGATATGCAGAGTAACTGCATCTTCAAATAAAGAAGAAGCATTGCTTACATATCTTGATTAGTGCAAACTCAAGACGAAAGTTTAAAGCGCGAAAAGTCAAATATAAGAAGGATAACACTTTTTTATAGCAAAAGAACAGTTTACCTACATTTATATTCATTAAAAATTTATTAGATGCATGACTTTCAATAATGTGCATTCGTACATTCATGAAACTATAATACAGTTACTTCTTTATATATTTGTCTTTGGTTTAAACCATTTAAGTATTAAAGCCTTCATATTTATGTTTTATCCGTGTGTCTTGAGAAATAAATTTCTTCAAGACACTAGTCAGAATTGTATCTTCTTTTTTATATGGTATTTAATTTTTAAAATAAGTATTTACTGGGTATTCAATCAACAATCTTACTAATTGCAAACTATTACTCAAACTGATAGCAGCGTCTTCGCCGATAGCTAAAAGTGATTTTAAAACGATATCATAACTGGCATCGTCGAGTTTCTTAGCGTTAATTCCAACCTGTTTCACATTTTAGTATCCACGTAGCAAAATTATGGATCCATATTATCACATAAACAATAACGCAGTTTTTCGTTGTACTTTTGCTAGAGTAGACTACTCGGTAATAACTGACCTGGGAGCTTCTTAAGTATGTTATACTAGTAGTAGTAGCAGCAGAAGAAGAAGCAGCAGCAGCAGCAGCAGCAGCAGTAGTAGTAGCAGTATACACATGCACATACAAATACATCACACAGTGTAATTGATGATTTTTATAAGGTGACACTTAAGAACTATAACTATTAGTATTATTACAAATATCAAATACAAACACAACACCTTTAGCGCTTAAACATGTGTAAGATAAGAATCAAATATGACAAAATGCCAGTAAACTATATTCATGGTATAACAAAATGGTTTGTGCATTTTTGACAAGAATTCTGGACTAATATCCGTTTTCATGCTTAAGTATCAAAACAAAAATGCATTGTTTCATTTTTGTAGTTGTAATATGTTATTGTTCCGGACGTTCAAAAGGTAAATTTAACAAGTTCCGGGATTCAAAACATCACGTCACAAATAAAAGTTGATAATTTTTTGGTATTCGGCTTGCTGCAATGGGTATATTAAGCTCAATAACAATAGCCGATGTATCGTGTCGAAAAGTGTTTCTAGAATTATACAGCAATTAGTTATTTAATTAGAAAGTTTATACTAAAACTTTTGATTACGGTTGTGGTGTTTGTAAAGGACTTAGTATATGTGGTCATTATAACTTAGACAAAAATGTAACAGTTGGGTTTGCTCTTTCGTTAAGTGACGCATCACAATTTTTTTGTAACTTTAATATTTGGCTTGCATATGAATACTTTTGTCCTGTGCCTTTTCAAATTTCGGTTTATGTTGCAATGCTTATTGGACTTTGTCATATATTTTTATCGAGGGGCATATACTTCCGGTAAATCTTTACTCCATCGGATGTTGCCAAACTTCATGTCAAGAGCATTTTTCTCGACATTTTAATAAGGTGTCTAGACATAATTGTCTGTCTGCGAACAAGATTGCTGGTAAAGGCGTTTTATTTTTGTAGCTCTAGTCGATTGCAATCCATTTGCAATGGATGTTATTATCAATAAAATAGCCAAAGGAAATTCGATCGCAATATGTGAGACATTACAGACCGGCGTTGATTGTCTAGTCATTGTCAACTTTAAGTATTTTGGCACATTTGCAATTCAATTACGAAACACCTGTGGAAATATGTTAAAATTTGCCAAATTAATCCATCATATGGATCAGATTATATTGCTTATATACAACTAAATCAATATTTAAAAGGTATCGTCGATAGTTTGCTTATCCTGTTGTCATGAAATTATATATTTACCTTCCTATTACTGAATAACCCACATTAACGTTAAAAATGTTTCCTTAAAAAGCTTTAAACAATTATTTCCATGTGTCACTTGAATCTTAAATTTTATGGCAACTAGAAAAGCAATTGGTATTGTCCTTGAATTTTGATGTTTTTATACAATTGTTTAAGATATAAAGTGCTGTTAATTAGTATGTATTTATCTGCCATCTAACAGAAAATAATACCAAGTTAATCAGTGTTTGCATAGGACACCAATTGGTATTGGTTAAATTCTATATCTGGTATCAATCAATCAAGTTTTGTGTGTTTTTCTTTAATAATAATGATACACATAACACGATTTTCATTAAACAAATTCAAACTGTTACAAAATGCATCGCTTTGGTTACGTCTCTAAGCACTTTTGTGTTCGGATTCTCCAATCTATAAGATTTCGCATTACTTTAAAAGGTATCCAATAGTATGTTGAATTTCAATTGTATATATGTTGTATCTAAAATGCGACTACCCTGTTTTTCTCATCGCTCCATTTGTAAGGTTTTTGAAATAGAACAATAATGTTATAACACATCAGACTAACGTTTTCTGTATGGTATTTGTACTCTTTTTACTATTTTCTGACTAAAGTAACATGTTTATATAATGCTAAAATAAAATTAATAATATATTTTAAGGTAAATACATGCATTTTATTGTTTTATGACATAGTTAGTGAAAGGACATTTCTATCATTACAAAATGGATTATGTCCACACGTTAAACATTTGTCAAAACGTCTATTAAACTCATATATTTTAAATAATTTATATAAAAAAATTAACATAATCTCTTCACTTTTTGTTTCTGAAGAAAGGAAGTATGATTAACAGTGGTATGTCTAAAGATCTTTACAATGCAGAAAATGACGACTTCGTATGGTCGGAATTACTAGGGACTATATCGATAAAATGTAGACTCACGTTTTAGTACTTCTGCCAATTTCATTCAATTAGACCTTACTTTACTAAATATGCCAAACCGACTTTATTTAGTTCAAGGTATACCTAGATATGGCATACGAAAGCCGGGTCTGGGCTAGTTCATTGAAGAAGGTTTATGCTTTCATACACAAACAACATTATCATTTCCTCTTACGGGCCTCCGATTGTAGTAGGTAGAACATATCATTACCGAATAAAGATAGCCTGAGGACAGACAAAGGATGCTGCATCCAACAGACAGATAATGGTTGTTTGACTGACGAGATTGCGCTAATGACTGCCAAAGGCTGACATGTTGATAGACCGGTTTGGGCCGAGTTTCCGTCTTAGGACGCTGATGGACCAGGAAACGGATACGTAACTATAATTTTATACAATGCCCTTGGTGGATGTATTGCAATTATTTATACAATTGTCCATTGTTAATATGGTGTTTATAATGAAACGTACAAGTATAATCGATAGTGGATACTGCAAGCAATATATGCATATAAGTGAACCTATTTCTTAATGCAAAATTCGCACATAGGTTTACTATAAAGAAACGCAAGTATATATATGTTATGCCTTTTATTGCTCGATCAATGTTTCATACTCTTTCTCTCTCCTCTTTCCTCTGAAAAATATAGCAATGTTAGCAATAACCTATAAATAGCCATAAATACTAAAACTTTACAAAGCACTAAACAAAAATATACCCCAGAGGATTAAGTGTAAATTTGGCAAAACCGCTTAAATATAAATCAAACACATAAACAGTAAATACAACTGAATGGTAGGATGGCAAACAAAACAAATAGTTTTTTTGCATTTAATCCTTTTCACAGAGCTCTAACCACGAATTTATTGGGGGTATTCTTAAAACAGACAAATAAAAGTTTATACGCTGTGATGTCGCCTTTTCCCCAATTTGTAAACTATATTTTACCTACTTGCAATTCAGTCAGTTTTTAAATTCACAATAACCCAGCATTTGATTAGGTAAGAGAACAAATCTAGTTAAGAAATGCTAATCCCCTTAGATATCGTAGATATCGTCTTTGTACAGTTGGAAACGCCATACGTTACAACATGTAAATCCACAAGCAGCATTATGTTGCCTGGGTGCTTAGCATTGTTGCCAAATTATATTGTAATCAGTTAGTAGCTGTCGATTAGTCATCGCTATACAAGATATAAATTCGTTATAATTATTACTTTACTAAATATAATATTTTATGTAAAATAAATGTACTTTTATGTTACAGATAAACAAATTTTAAGAATAGGAGCTGATAAACTTTAGTGAAAAGTCACATTTTATCGATCGATTTCTGAGGGATTTTATAGGGTCAAAAATGTCAATCCTTCATTACATAAATCAGGGAATCAGTAAATCAGTGCTTATAAATGTGGGGTTGTGTTCCATTACTGTCATCCTGCAGTTGTAATTGAGGAATTCAGATGATTTCCAACAATTGAAAAAGCTGGTTTATGTTTAGCTATAACAATCTGTGTTTCGCATGTCTCTGTCTCAGGAGTTTTGAACCTCCTTCACAGACGTCTTCATAAACGCTCAGCATCTGTATTATTATTTTTTTTCTGATCATGTTACCAGATCTCTTAAACTGTAAAGTGAGACTTACGTCTAACAAAAGCAATAATTAAATTACTCCGAAATGATAATATATATTTACGTAACACATCTACCGTCTTGTCTTTTTCATCGTACTCTCAATTTATTGTGTCACCTGCCTTGATGGCAAGAATATAAATTTGAAAAAAAAAACAGTCTAATCGGTGACTTATAAAGTTGATGGTATTTTTCTTTCCTTGAGCAAATATAGCATTCGTGCTTTGAAGTAACAGAGGGTTGTTCTTTTTTTTAACAGGGTATAAATACTAAAATCGAACATCAATCGGTGAGTAAATGTTTTCTATATCTATATATTTAAATAACAATTTGTATACAGATATCTAACATGTTCATTTTATTGTACTGTTTGTTAATCGCTTAAATAAAATTTGTACCAACTCCGAGGCTGGAATAATGGCAAATACATGACATTGAATTATTTTTAAGTCTCATATCAAGTTTCTTGTAGTCTTAACACACGCAACAAAACTCCCTAAAAATCTTGTTTCTGAACATTCTTGACTGTCGACATTATGGTTATATGAGAACCAGCGATAAAAATGTATCGTTTCCATAAAAAATATCTAAACAACCGCATTATCTCTATCATGATATTGTAAACCTCAACTATCTGGGATAGATGCATTATATTTACTGTGATATTATATTTGCTATATATGCCTCACAAGTATTTTTCTCTGTTCTTAACTGAAAGCCTTGAAGTATAAGCTAAATGCCGAGGACAGCAGTGGAAATCAGTGCTGTCATCCTTGGTATTGGAGGAATTCCATGCTTACCCTTTAATTTAGTTTAATAATGTGTATGCTGTACAAATGAATCGTCTATTAATCATTTTATATTTCCTATTTTTTTTAAATCTATCTACCTCTTGTTAACACATGATAGGCCTTCATTACCTGTTTAAGATTTATAAAAAACATTCGTTTTTAATATTGTAATGTTCTGAATACAAAATGTTTTAAATTCGTTCAGATCTTGTTTTCATCATAGTTTTTTATGTCCATTATAAATAATGAATATATATGTTAAATCTTAATAGTCATACTACTACGTAATACTATTACTACAATTATCTATTGATATTTATTAATTAAAGATGTAATTTGTTACATATTTATTATGTTATTGTAGTCAAAAATATACAACATTTCTTATAAAACGAACGTTCTCCACTAATGCCTAGTATAGCAGATAGCATTTAGTAACCGGACATGTGTTCTTACAAATACAATAATTGTCTTGGAAATAAAAGCATTGACTAACTACAATGAATCCATTACATCAGGGATGTTAAACACATGCTTGGAACGAAATAAACCTTCTAAGCAAATAATTATGTCGTGGGATTACATCCCTTTCTCGGTTCAATTCAGTAATTTTACCAGCCATTACTTCTATTTGGTCAATAAATTACAAAGAAACCCACAGTACAAATGCTTACGCAATTTTGGTAAAACTAGAATCCGCGTAAAAAGAAAGCAGACACTTTTTTAAAAGGGATTGGAATGTGATTTCCATTGTTTTTATTTTACCTTTATGTTAACGTGGCATATAAAAATGAATACATCATTTGGCATAGTATAACAATCGTCCGTGGCAAGGCAAAATCAACCTATTCATGTCAAAAAGTATATTAATCACATTTTTCTAGAACGCGTTTCATTCATACTAGCACAGCTATCATAAAAATGCAAATCAAACTGTAGCTCTGCTATTCTTTTGTTCTTTCTGCCATGTTTTCAGAAAATCTATTAGTATAAACATCTACCATCAAGTTAAATGAGGATTTGTTTTTACTGTCCCTTCACTCGTAAAAAACACCCGGCTGAATGGATATAAGAAACAAGATAGCATTGATACAAGCTTCAAAGGTCGATTTCCTGCTAAACAATGTAAAATTGTGTCTAAAAACAAACCGACTTACACACAGAAAATACCTGATATTAAAAGATTTACAATGCTGTCAAATGTTTATGTATTAAAATTTATTTGCATTAACGAAATGTCTTTGGACGCATATGTAAATAAACGAATATATAAAAAACGAAAAGAATATAATATTTGACTTGTAGATAGTACATCGTCATAACAAAGGCAATTTAAATTAAACGAATTATATACGCGTACATATGTAAAACTAACAATTCAAAAGAAACAGGATAATGATATAGCAAAGCTACAATCTAATTTCATTATTTCATTATTATTATATACACTAAAGTTTACTAACAACCGAAGTTCAAGGCATGAAAGCGTCGCACTTATCATGTTTATAGAACAACGAGACGCCATCTAGAGTACAATAATACATATTTACGCCGGGAGCATGCTCGACGACAACCTTAATAATACTCATTAGGTCACTGAAAATACACACTTAACTGCTGAATACAGGAGTCAAACTTGTAAGGCCTAACTACGTCCCAATCACATCCGTTTCTGTGACAAGCGTGGTTATTGTCGCGTCTTTTCGCGCATTATCGGTCGAACTGAACATTAGCTGAGACTAACTAGCGGACCAGAAAACAGATAATTATAAAACAAACAAAAAATACATTATCATTCTTTGTGTAGAAAGTACATTGGAATGGAAGCTGATAAAACTAAGGAGCAAACATTTTTTTTGCAGGACATTACTATGGTCTAAAACAACGTATGGGTTTGTATAACGATGCCTTCAACAAAGTTTTCATAATTAACAACAATTATACATGTACATATTTTGACATGATAATAAAGTAGTCCATTGTGTAACGTAATAAAGTAAAAATGAACTAATAAGTTGTGATTTGTATCTGCCCATCAGCTGGACTAAGAACTAGTTGAAGCCAACACCTTCAATAAGATTATCCAACATAGTACTTATTAACTGTTTTCTTATAATATCTTAAGCGCAACAATGCAATACAAAGCGAAAATTCCAAACAAAACCCTAACATTTAAATCATGTTTGTTATTTAACAAAATAATCAACCACACATACTTATTCTCTGTTGTACCTTGGCATCCATAATCATAACGTATCTATAACAACACTTGACACAACAACAAGCAGAAAACGAAGCAAACTGATCTGTGATGATTTCGAACTGTAAAGTCTATAACACCAGCAGTATGCCAAGTCCTCCTTATATGATGTAGATTGTAAATTTTTATCTTTGCAAGAAACCTCCTCGGTAAACTTATGTATGTTAAAAAAATTTCTAAAATTGTTTTTTACCTACATGCTTCATGTTGTATTTTATTTATGAAATGAATATATAACATATTTTGCCTCTATTGGAACGCATTAATATATTTACACAACACATTTGAAAAAGATGTTTACTAAATAAATAAGTGTCAAGTTTTTCAGCGTTGTCATCCGATTAAAACATGAAGTCAACCTTAAGTATTTACTCAGCTTTAAACATGGCCATTTTGAAATAAACTATGTTAATATCACGTCTTGAACCTATTTATAATTAATGGGTTTGTCCGCCAAAGAGTTTAAATTATACATATAATTAGAAATCGTGCTAAATACTTCTATATAAGCTCATTCCTTACTTTTTGTATCTCGGCCTATTTAAATGTTATAAATACAAATAGGATTTTTTATATCTCGGTCTATTTAAATTGCATAAATATAAATCGTTTTGTTGTAACTTGGTCTATTTAAATTACATAAATAAAAATGGGGTAAAATAATAAACAAATGCTGGTTTTTCAGCTCGAAAAGGGTGGGGATTGCGAACGACGAAAACGTTTATATTGAACAATGAAATAAAGGATATAATAACACGCAAGATTAAATTTCCGACAAAGAATGTAAAAACCTCTTTCATAACCAATTCTTAAGTGAAACTTTTTTCCAAACAGTCTTTTAAGACATTCATTAATTGTTTGTTATACCTTAAATTCCCAAATGTGCACAATATTATTTTCTGACAAAATGATTGTAAGGCCAAGGAGCCTTCATAAAATAAAGTTATAAATCGGTGATTAAAAAGATCATTTGTTAGCAAATTATCTGTAACACATCGACGTCAAATACAAATTTGTACATTTAAAGGTTCCATTTTATTGAAAATCCTAACTTCCTAAAATACAGAAGTTGTAGTAACATAATGGTCACAGCAATAGCTGTAAAGTCATTTACCCCTTACTGCTTTAAATATTTATTTAAATTCAATTAAGAAAAAATCAAAAGCATTTATCTGGGAGAATGGAAAGCGCATTATTAGAATATTATCACGTCATATCATTATCTTAATGGGTGCCTATGAGAGAGACGTAGCAGTAATTGAGAAGTAGCTCCAATAGCTTATTATATTATGTTTATTTACTCAACCAGAATAAGTTTGCACACATTCCTAAAGTACAAAAAGTTAACAAAAATAGTTGAGTGAAGTTTCTGTTTGCGATAAAACGAATATCATACATTGGAGGAGATTTTAAAGAGATTTTATGTAGATCAGCTTTACAAATACAAATCATAAATGAGCAAATTGTGTTGCTTAATAGTAAGATTTACAACTTTTATTTTTTAAATAGTTAAGCAGTGTAAATAAATTATTTTTACTTGAATATTGTGATTTGAGATTTGTAACTTTCAAATTGTATGCAATAAACTTTAATAAGAAACTTGCAAAAACAACAAATTCTCTTTTAACAAATCAAAATTTAGGTATTTGACATGTTGCTGCTCCCTAATTTGTCATTGAAATAACACATTCTTTTTTATGTTTATTGTCCCACCAAGAGTATTTCAGTTAATCTTGAGATATGGTCCATTCGAAGCAGATATAGTGCCGCCTTCACTGTATATAACATGCCATGAACACATGGCATGTACCACATCCAGTTACATTGTCCTTACATCGGACCAACCAGTCGTGGAACTACTTGTATATTTACTTGAGCGTTAGCAAGGGAGCTATGTAACAACTATTAACGACTTAACGACATGGTATGTCGCGGCTAGGCATCGAACCAGGGGTAGGAATTGGCGATGTTTGACACAATTTCTTTCTTAAAAGCTAATCATTCAAAATATATAACAAAAAGTCTCTAAATATCTCTTGGAAATACTAAAAGAATATAATAAAAATTCACATATTTTAAGTGATGTTAAGACTCACGTTTGTGGAATTATATAGTTTCATGAACAGACATAAGCATGGACATGTTATATTATTATTCTATGACATAAATAGACGCGCTCTGAATTGTTAATTGTTCATCAAATGATTGCAAAAATATAATACATTTTTGTTTTTCGCCATAAACAGACATCGGGAAAGGCCATTTAATTTTACAAATTCCTTAAATGTAAACATTTAAACACATAAACACTTGATAATGAATATTCTTTCGGACTTAGGTTTATGTAATGTTTATTTAAATGATAAATTTAAATATTCCTATTAAGTTGTTTGTTCCTTCATCCGATTTTTGTCAGCATATACACTTAATACCAGACAGTAAAACAAGACATTTTGAACTAAAGCATATTTATATATAAATATATTCCAATGTTTATGATAATTGACAAAGTGTAAGCAATTCATGATTTAACATCGTTACTTACAAAATAATATAGACGCTCAAAACACCTTAACATGTCCGTCAATACAAGTATTGCTTTTAGGTCTTCTACTCTCTGAGGCAAACAATACAAGCATCGGTGAATGCCAAAATATTACTGCTAACAAAGCATACAAAATCATCGATTTTTATTTGTTTAAAGTTAATTTTATATGAAGATGACTGTTAATCTCAAATGTAATATTGTTTTATCAAATGCCATGTAGTTGCCTTTCATAAAAAGGAAAACGGATGGAAAAATGTTCGTTAATTAATACTTCTAAATCGCGTGTGTTTGATGATTTGACCTGAGTGGTGATATAATAGTCGCCTCTTTGATCCGAGTTTTCTGGTAAGGGGACCGGCTAATATAACAGCAGTGATACCGTTATTTAAGAAAGACACGAACAGTTATGTTGTATATGGTACCAAATATGTGACAGCCGTCACGACAAGCGTATATTTATTGCAAAGAATAAAGGAGTAAATTCATTCCCCCTTCAGATTTGTCTTTGTCATTTAGACAGCACGCTCGACCTTAATATATATTTTGCTCATTTTAAACCTATGTGAACCAAGTTATTATATTGCCGTATCCAAAAAATGCCAAAAGCTAATATAAAACTACAATGTACAGTTTTTACTGCTACCTGTTACATGTTTTTAAATGCATACATACATGTGCGATTTTGTCATGCAGCGAATAATTATTTTGATGTAAACATTTTGCATATAAAGATAAACATACAGTTACGTTAATATAACAGAATCCTGTAATAAGCATGACGAAATTAAATATTTTCTCACAAAATATGTAGTTAGGTCTGTTTTGATTACAATGGGAAATGTTTGCCAACTTTATTTCAGTGATTTAAGCAAAAGGTACACATACCTTTACACTGAACGATATCCAACTGCCTAAAACACGTTCAGAAATATCTAAAGCAGCGTAAAGAACTCGGTCAGTACTTGCAGCTTTGGTCTATGTTATTAGTCCGACGGATTTCGACGGATCTTTTATGGCGATTCTTTCAGGAATCAAACATATGCCTTTATCAGCAGTCTATGATACAAGTTGACTCTTATAATACACCCTTTGAATTTAATCAAAAATTGCAAAATTTAGAGATGTTATAGTATACGACACGCTTGGTAACTTTTTACACATACTCCTTAAGACGAATTACAAAAACAGTTATTTTTATTCAAAAATACACTTTATAAAACGACCACATTATTTTCCGCAAAGTGAGTATTCAAGCTTAGCTACAGTTACCTTTAAATTTTAAGAGATAATATGAATAATTCATACATGTGTATATCAGTATATTCATTGTAAATATGTCCCAGAATTTCTAAATATTGTCAGATGAAACTATTTTTGTTTTGTACTTTTTAATGGGGTTTATTGAACTAAATAGGTTAAGATGTGTTTCTTTTTCAAGTTCATTCATATGTTCTTTTGAAGCCAATCGAGGTCAAAAGTAAGGTTGAGCAACTACGCCCGAAATGCCTAAGATACAAATAATCAAGCTTAAATCTCTTCTGGTTGATCATCTTTTTTTGATTGTAGCTGTATTTAAAATAAATTATTTCATGTACCTCCTATCAGGATAGGTGTCTCTCTTGAGTATATGAACAGATTTAATGGACAGAATCTGCTGTGACCCCTCCATCCCGTCACACGCATATAATCTATAAGATAAAACATTTTATCGGCTTATTTTGTCATAATAGATGTGAGGTTTGTTCCTGAGTGTCAATGCTATGTTGAAATATATAAATAAATAGGGGGATTCAAACAAGGAAGAAACAACAGGAATGAGAGAAATTATAAAATATGAAAAAAAATAATGAAATAATCACGCATAGTCGCAGAAGTAATAAAACAAGATTATCACTAACAATATAAAGTCCACTGAATCGGAAGCTACAAAACATGTAGAAAACTTAGCATGTAGTCTGTACGTTACATCAGTAACGTTTTCTGCGTGCATGCCAGGTTATATTGCACTTTTTAAGCACAAACTGTCAATTGTTCATGCCAATGGGGTATATTTTTAGGTCTATTATATTAAATAGAAACATTTACACTTAACAGAAAAAAGCAGAACACATAATCATGAGTATATAGTACTCTCTGTCAAAGTTTATTAAATGCAACTTTTTAGATATAGTCCGTTATAGATTAGGTGACACATCATTATCGAGACAATAGCTAAATGCATAATTCTCGAAAAAAAGAATGCTTTGTCAAAAGGCTGCAGTAGTTTTGAATGGAATTTATTTGGTTTCAGAGAAAATAAATCGGCATCTGCCATACATCAATGGGAGTATGAACTTAGAATTGCTTGCTATATTTTCAGTCTCATGTGTCGACAATATGAGTGAATGTTATTATAAAAATCCTTACGTGCGACTTATATTCAAGATTTCGATTTTGTAAATGCCTTGCAATTCATACTTCAAAATTGGAAAGGAATATTCAATCATAAAGCTAACATCGTCGAAACCTACTTCCCAAATCGCATGTTCTTATAAATATACAAAGGTTATGAATGGCTAATAACAGGATACGTAATACTAATAACATATAATGTATGCCTTTCAACGCAAAAGTCTAGAGCATGATGAACATCCGACCTTTATGCAATGAGCAGTAACAATTGGGTTTCGATGTATGCATTTGATCATCGGTCTAGACGTACGCTAAATGTGATAATTGAGTTAAAGCTGTTATGGTCTTGTCGTGTATCAATTAAAGGCTATAATGGACGATTAAGTAAATCGTTGTTACAGAATGTCTTATTTAATATACAAATAAATGATTATGCTGACCAGCGCCATCATCATAAGTATTCTATTATAATTTTTTCATTATCATTATTTTTTATAATTATTATTATTATTATTATTATTATTATTATTATTATTATTATTATTATTATTATTATTATTATTATTATTATTATTATTGTGTGGAGCATGTTCAACAATATAAGTATGGGTTCGTTAATCCGCTTCTGTCAAAACAGTGGTATAGCAGGCCTTCTTTTTAACTTTATTTCCTCTATAGATCTGATTCAAATTTTTCTTACATTAATCTATGTTAATATGGCATGTTGTTTTGTGTTTTCATATAGCTATAAAAAGACCGTTTCATCGGGGATATTGTTTCGAAAAGCTTTGGTACGGAACTAAAGTAATTGGACAAGATGTCCTCATTGAAAGAAGGTAGATGTTTGTTTGTTTAGCAGACATGTAGTTATCTGTAAGTTTATCTGTAATTGCAATCCAGTGAATTTAATATGTCCTAAAACCTCTTAAATAGTCCTCTGATAAATGAATGTCAGAGGTACTGACGCAAACTTAAAGTGACATGATATAATTATTTAGTATTTAATATATAAAGTTAAAGCATGTGGAGTTTATATATATATATATTATAAGAAAATTAACAGCATACGCATTAAATTTACACTTGCACGATATAAACATATATAGTTTAACTAATTTTACATCTGCGCATGCACATGACAACCTGTTCTTAGTCCTCACTTTTAATGCAGCTCAATACAATTTCTAAAGCCAAAAGTACACTCCTCTTCTCTTCTTCATAATATATAATTGGTTAACATGACATCGCCATTTACTTGTTTGACAATTACTGAAAGACATAAAAGTAAAAACAGTTGTGAATGATAGTTTTGTCATAATAACATATCAAATTGATTTAATAGACAAACAAAAAGAAGGTAATTCTTTGTTATTAAGTTACGCATTTCAAATTAAATATAAATCGTGTCACTAATTCATCTTTTCAGGTATATGAAAGTGCTTATTACTTATCATTGATATTTACAAAGCAGTTATGCCACAACATGCCTATGCACTTACAACCAAAATTTTGAAGTGGCGATTTTCACTTTGCCTTTAATGATTTCGTATACCAATAAATAAAGTTAAAAAAACGATAAAATAAAACCGGTAAAATATTTATTTCAGAAGGCAATAAATTGAACGAAACTTTTTCAATATAATTATTATAATGTGCATGCACAAAAACAGTTGACAAAACCAGTATTTTATTTGTTCAGTAAAAAAGACACAAAAAGTGTACAGATCGATTAGAAAATCACACATTTATAGAGCATTTCAAGAAAAATAACAGTAATACCATGCAAAATAAGTTTATCGTTCTGGCATGATTTGCAATTCTTACAAAATATGTAGCACGTTTAACGAGAATTGAAAAGGAATGTCAAGTAAAATAAGTTCATATTTCAGTTCATATTTGATTATGGAAAGTTTTATTTTAGAGATAGTTCGTTTTACCGTCAATTGTACAAAAACATATTGCATAAAATTGATATTAAATGTCGTGTTATTAAAGAATATAAGAGTTTGACATTTCATTACGCCCACGTCGCGCCTTACAATATTAAACCTTTCGTGTTAGTATTGCAATTTTATCTAAAGAAACATGACATGTATTTTAGTTGTGTATGTATCTTCCTCCTGTGGTTTGTTTCTTCTGATGACTAATTTTAAAATTTGTGATTTTGCATAAATATATCAAGATTGTGGTTGTATTTCATTATGTATACTTGTAATAAACTTATTTTGAGGCATTGCTTTTGTTCTTTTTTGTGTTGCCTTGCTTGTAAAATAAAATACTCACAACAACATCATATAGACACACGTTATACACCAACTTGCTAAATAATCCTATCTTAAACAAAAATGTTGCCGTATCTGTTTAAGAAATCAAAATATTATTGTTTTAAAGATATTGGATCTGCCGTCGTTGAGATTAATCGTGATGGCAGATTATGATAGATCTTTGTTTAAATATACAAACGTATTGATAAAAATACAAAGATACACTAAGCCTAAACAATGGGACACGTCTAAAGTAATATAAATGTCGAGGTATGCATGTGTCAAGTTTACGGCATCTGTCTCGTGTTAGAAAAGATTATACTCTTCACAATGTCTGAATAGTGTTCAAAATTAAGCATAAACCAATATATCATAAGTCATTAGGAATAACCGGATTCAAAACTTTGATATAATACAAATAGTATTAAATATAAAGATAGCGAGCAGACATAAATTTTAACGAAATGAACATCATAGCGCATTTTTAATGAATTTAATGTTATTTCAACAGAGAATGATACGGCTATAACAGAACTGCACATGCATTACTTGTTAATCGTACTGTTGTGAATACTATGATACTATGACAAACATGTGTTTTGCACAAAACAACTTTCTATTTATATTTTGAAAACAAAAACCATAACATTCAAACAGTTGATATATTCAGTCATATAGGTCAACGCTCCGCGTAAGTTAGGTCTTGGGCTGTCTATCCTTATACATTGATTTAATATAAAGGAGATTTAGAATTAGAAATTAAAAAGCCAAAGTTTGCATTTTCCGGTGGACCTTTGTCAGTGGCCTAGCATGATGGGTTCATGAACTGATGAGACGCAAAGATTCTTACAAGGCTTTTTGTTTTTAATAACACAAACGACAATGCCAACAGACGTAATGAAGCTCATGCGAGTATTGTATTCCGTTACGATCAATTTGACCGTGAATATCTAAAAAAGGATTGTGTTTAACCATGCAATTAGTCAATAACATGAAATTCGAAGTAAATTAAATCCAGAAAATGCTAAAATCTCAAATACAAAATACATAAAATAATAACATTTTACTAAAATGCCAGTAAAGTGATTAAACGCGCAAAAGAAGCATGTTTTTAATTGTTGCCTATTGTCTCAAACTCGTTTACTAGAAAACCTATTCGACTATTATGAACCACCTGCCTAGCTCAGATGTAGAAGGGATTAATTCATAAAAGAGACAACACTATTTTTTCATGAAATAATTCCGTCAAAAGAAAAATAAAAAATAATCTAACTTTTGATGACAAGGACTGTTTTTGGTAGAAGTTTTGAAACAGACACAAATTTAATATGTCAAAACAAGTTTAACATTAATGAACCGATAAGGCCTTGGAAGTATTCACAAACCCTGCCAGTTTTCTCCTTTTTGATAAATGATGATTTCAAGTGATTTTATTTAACAGCAAAACAGAAAAACGGTTTTTCCAAATCACTTTCTCTGCATAACGCGTTCCTGGTAAGGACCAAATATAATGGATAGTTGGATGTTGAGTCCATGCAAGTAAGAATTGAGTCTCTGTCAATATGTTTGACAAGAATGTTTGGGGCGTTGCCGTAATAAATATATCACCTAAATCCAAATTTGTGTCTAGACTTGATACACTTAATCTGTTTATCTTGATAATAATACAGCGTATTCAATTAGAAGCGATTACATTATTGTTAATAATTTTACATGATAATTTAAAATACATTAATTTTTATACGCGGCTTCGAAGGTAAAAGAAACATCAAACAATGTAATTTTAATCGTAATGACTAAAATGCCTGGAATTACCATCGGTATATAAGTTCCCGTGTAGAAACGTTTGCTTTATCAAACACCTGAGTATTGAACCTGTCACGCGCATCCGGACGGACAAGTTTTTAAAAAGCATAAATTTCATGCCACCATAGAAGCTCTTAACGCTGCAAATCTTAAAAAAACACATTATTCACCAAAATTATGGGTCATTATAGAATAACGATTTACAGATAATTTTTATTTAAAAATCATTGTTTTCTCTCAATAAATGTTGCTATATATTTCTCTCATTACATGTTGCTATATATTTTTTCAATATTGACCAAAATTAATGATAATATCTGCTTAAAGGTGCTATCAAAATTGGACCAATATTTCTTGTCTTAGATAATGCGCGATATGTAATTTTACCAGAGGCCAATATCAAGCTTTTTATAAAGTTGGAAAGATTACACACAGTGTGATTCTATTCGCGATTATTTGTCGACAAAGCAATTACTGTGTAAAATCCTATTAATTGACACTTAAGTATAAATTTATAAGAAAAAACGCCAAACTTCCCTTAAGCAGTGTTTTGATATTGATACATGTATTTGATATGGGCAAACTGTCGGATACAACATCTAATGGTAAAAACTGGAAAATGATTCGAAATGAAAATGGTAACTAAAGTAAATAAAATTGCATCGTTTACATGTTCTCTAAGAGAGCAATATCATTTATATATAATGGCTCGTTAGTAGAACCTGCTCTTACTGTTCATGTGTAATCTTAAATCAAATCGTGAATTCGTTAGTGTCACATTAGTCATTTCGATAAGCTCAGGAGCGTTATTATAAATTATAGCGAAAAAGCAAGCTTAAATATACTTTTATAGTCGTTCCTTTTATTTCAAATGTTAACTTAAATATGGATTTATATCGATGATTTTATTAGAAATAACATTCGATAAATGTATCTTCATAGAAGTGCAGCCTAGTTTCACGAACGATCCATGTTGTTTACTTTGTTTATATACATGCAGATGTCGTATTGTACACGACGATGGATTCTTTGCAGATAAGCACATTACAATGCTAATAAATATTTTTAAAGAATGCCGAAACTTATATGCTTATTTAGTTTATTACATTTTAAGAAATAAGCTAAGCAAAATGTGTGTATATTTATTCTGTTGTGTGTACTTCCTTTAATTAACATGTAAATATTTGTACATTTAACGTCCATCAAATCCACTCAGGCCCAATGGAAAAGCTTCACAAATTTTAGACACTGGTATAATGGCAGTTTATTATGTTGCCATCAAATTAGTCAGTTCTCTGTTAGTTTCCTTTACTAGGTTAGTGCAATAAAAGAAATTTGTCAATGATAATACATGTATAATTTCCATTAATAAAACGGTTTCTCATCCTACAATGATTGGCGATACTCATGAAATACAATTGAGAAATTACACTTACTATTTTAAACTTCAAGTAAATGAAATCAACCTCACGTTGACATCTCTAATTATGAACGCATTGTTAGGCTTAATGTTAAGGAGTGTGTGAATTGTTGTACTTATGGTAACAATTAAAGAAAAATGCATTAAATGTCTGTTCTGCGAAAGCAATAAACATTATATTTAAATCACGTTTAACACGCCTACCTGATGTGTTCATCATTTATTACTTATTACTCCAATTATTAAAATGATATTTAATCGAATGCAACAAGATAATTACATATAAACAACATTATCCACACTTGTGCAAACATTTTTGCATCATCGTGTAATTTTTCCGTTATTTGTTGACGGTTTTTATATCGTTTGGCAATGTTTCATTTGCAAAAAGTATGTAGATTGCGTTCGATTTTATTGCGTTCTACGCTTTAGAAGATGTATACCATAATGTGTATCCAACCTTCAAATGCACTACCATTATATGAACGTAAGTAGAATATTTTGCCATGTAAGTGCCGTCGTCGGCTTATTATTCGGTTGGTTTTCAGAATATGTATTGTCATAATAATGAGGAAGCCAGTTCGTGGTTGCTCAAAATAAACTTTAAGTTATATTAGTATCATCATGGAATATGTAGTAGTAATGTAGTTTCGTTTAATTGAAATCCAACAAGTTTTATGTCAGGTATTTTCAGTTATAATCATGTGGAAGATGCATCTCTGTGCTCATCGTAAAACGTAAACGATACATATCTGATCTATATGGTTTCTTCAAATTATCATTGTGAAAGAACATAATCTGACATTTTACTGCATTACATCTAATACAAATCATATCAGCGAGAAAAAAAAATAAATTTAAGAGAATGTCCTTTTTATGTTTTCGAGTGTTCTGATAAAAATAAATGACCTTGACCTGTGTTATTTTCACGAAAACCCTACAATTTGCAAAGGCCGATTTGAAGCATAGTCATTGTAAATATATCACTTGGAAATAAAATATTTCCAGAAAGCGATTCACTTACTATATACCTACTTTATTATCACTTACAACCATGTCCAGTTATTATCTGTGTGTGATTTGTACACATTAGGGACCTGTGTAGGTTAAGTAGTTTTGTCATATTACGCTGATATATGTTAGTTTAGTTGTAACAAATCCTAAAACTTGTTTTGACTGACCTTTCCAGGCGGTAAATGGGGCTTTGGTTTTCTTGTTAAATAAATCATCACAGATTTTTTTTTGATTTTTATATTTGGCTTGCATGGGAATACTTTTGTCCTGTGCCTATTCATATGTTGGAATATGTTGATCTATGTCCTTTATTCTTATTATTGTTTTTATTAAGATTCAAAATTCTACATTTTGTGTTTTTAATGTGATGTCTTGCTACGTTTGCATAGTTTTATGTATACTGTTTGTCCTTCAGATAGATTTTAAACCTTCAAGTAGTGCAATCTTGGAGCGCTCCACAAATCTAGTTAGAGCACCCTAGTAGGTCGTTGTCCTGACTAATCGTTCCAATGCGGCAGCTGTAATTTTTGTATCTTTTGTGTAAAGCCCCGTATTGGTGTTGTTGCTGCTGATCTTGATATTGCTGTGCAGTAAAGAGTCTTGTTCAAGGACAAATATTGCGTGTAAGTCTAACGTCTTAACCTGTCGACACTCTCAACGAATGAGTGTTGCGGAACTTGTTATTAAAATGCTATTAAATCATTTGATTAGATTTTCATTTAACAAGTGTTTAAGAAATTGACGGAAACACTTCATACGGCTTTCTTTTTTCCATGTTCTTCACTAAAGTAATTATTTTTCAGTTAAAAGAAAGTTATCTTCTCTGCGACAATGTTAAATAAAAATATGTGCTTATATTAAACGATTGGTTTAAGTAGTGTATTTAGGATATCAGTATGTTTGTTTATGTTGATGCGTTTGTTAATGGTCATTCTGTCGATATTGATTTGTGAACTGATTAATATTGTTATGAATTTAAACTAATGACAACAAAGTCCTTCGATCATTGCAACATATAAAACTAATCTGCGATAATAGACAATATTCATTTCAAAACCATGGTCGTATCCGCACATTTTTTGTCGATGTTTCATTAAACCGTTACACTTTACAGTTGTAAACTAGTTGATGACATATCTAGCATAGCAAGAAGCTAGTGCTTGTGTATGTAGAACATATATAATTTAACTGAGCCAAAAATGCTGGTTTATACGAGAGCATAGTAATTAAAGGAAAACATTTCGAAATAAGGATACTTTGTTGTCTAAATAAGTTCGGAAAACTGCAAAGTTTCCATTGCAATTACGACTACAACTGCCATTGTGTTAATATTTACTCGACACGGTAAATGATTTTGTTATTTGTTGTGTTTGCTTTTTGTTGTTGTAAAATCTTCTACCCTGGATTGTTGCCCTCCTTATCAACAACCTTGCCGGATAACAAACAGAATGATAGACCCGATTGAAAAAACACGTCGGTTAAAGTACTAGAGCCATTTATTACAGAAAACTATGCCTTTGTTCTCTCTTTTTCGTCATTGCGTTTGGTAATTATTCTGATGTTGTTGCTTTCTTAATATGTAATAAGTATACAACGATACTTAACATTTTAAAATGCGTGCGAAACAAATTAAGTTCTACCAAAGTGAAATATTCACTATACTCATAAAATTACGATTGTTGGCCTCAGAGAAAATCCACACACAAAAAGAAAAAAATCGGTTGCAAATATATAAAATATATAAAAGCGTAACTTCAATTCTGACAAAACTGAGTTATCAAAATAAATATGAGAAAAAACACTAAATCGTGCAATTATTTAATTATAAATGTATGTTACATACCTGTTTGATGCCATATACAATACATATTCCAAAATCAAACTGGCTTGACACACTGC
Source organism: Sinonovacula constricta (assembly GCA_007844125.1). Lineage (NCBI taxonomy): Eukaryota > Metazoa > Mollusca > Bivalvia > Cardiida > Solecurtidae > Sinonovacula > Sinonovacula constricta. The sequence goes on from CM017567.1 coordinate 31,539,179, forward strand.
CAGTAAGATACAAGGCTTATAAAGAAAATTAGTTTCCAAACCAACTGCTTGATATGTATTCCCATGTTATACACTTTAAGTTGGACATATACAGTGCTCCTATATAACATGAAAAAAAAACAAATAAAAAGTCATGCGATGAAACATTTTTACAAATATTTTTATATATTTTATATATTTCCATCTGGTATTGTTGTGTTGCTTTTTTCTGTTGCGTGGGAATAGTTTAAATTGCAAGACATTAACTAAAATGCTTTTAGTCGAGTTTCTTGTAGGGTGGTAAATACATGTTTAATTGTTTTCACAATTAAATGCTTCCTAATTTTGACGTCTCTCAAGATGCATCTCATGTTGTCCATATGTGTTTAATTTTCTTGTGATCACGTTTCTGCAAATGACATTTGTCATACTTCCTGATTTTTTTACATATTTTTAATTCAATTTCACTACGCTTTGAAATTACTGCAATGTGACGAAAGTGGATTTATGAAGTTACAGTGTCGGTAAGTTTATCGTTAAATCTAACATATATGTTTTGCTTCATCTTATGAAACTTCTTATTCATATAACAGTTACTGTTAGACGAATAATGTAAAATTACAATTATTTATTGCCGTTTAAAGATAATGTGAAAATCACATTGCAAACTTGCGGTAACTTTTGTATCACAACAGTAGATGTAAATCTATTGAACCGTTAATATTTATCCATTAATATGTTCCAAGAATACAAACAAAAGTATTATTGCACCCATACTTATGAAGTTGTCATTCAGCATATGTCAAAGTCAATTTCAAAAATCCAACAGTTTTTAAAAGTATATTTGTATACCAATGTCCATAGTTTTAATTGTATATTTACATTGTAAAATTTGATTGGATGGTATAAATGAGCATAAACAAAATATAATACCTTTTGAAATAGATTTGTGTTTGAGCCTCAAAGTTAATTTATTTGCTGTTCACTATCAAATCAAAGATCTTTTTATATTATTGTAATATTTGGAGAAGACAAAAATACTATGTATGTTCTGTTTTATGTATTTAAACAAATACAATACACTCATTAGTTTGAAAGAGTTGTCATGCTTTATATCAGGTGGTGTTATTTTCTGTATAATGATTGGTGTATAAAACCGTTAAACAAGGACAGTAAACCCTCGCTAAAGGACCACCCCGCTAAGCGGCACAACCCTACGATGGACATTTTTTTCTAGAACAGTGTTTTTATTTATTTATTTTTTGTAACATGACTTATACACACATGCACATACAATATATATATATATATATATATATATAGATATATATATATATATATATATATATATATATATATATATATATATATATATATATATATATATATATATATATATATATATATATATATATATATATATATATATATATCTATATATATATATATATATATGGCTTAGCCACGTATGATAGCACCTTTTTATTCAAGACTAGCCTCGTTTTGACTATGTATCAAATATATCATTAATACAGTTCTGGAACCGTAACAGTTGTCACAAGAGTTGTCATATACGTACGGTACGATTACGTTCGATGTACGATACCATGTGCGGTTTTTACACGATACCATACACGTTACGGTTCGATACCATACACGATATGCATTACGATAGAAAATCTACATGTTACGATGCGATACGGTGTACGCTTCGATACAACATACTGTACGGTTTCCGTTTACGTCACGTTACACGAAATACCATGGCAATTGCAGTATGGTGTTAAAGTAAATGCTTAATCAGCCTATTTATACTGTACCAACTCGGTTTAGTCCAAATCGTTCTGCCCCAATCGGCCTACTTCCTAAGCATATAGGCGGTAATGTTTTTACACCTTTAAATGAGACAATACAACTATTTCCTTCTAAATGGTATAAGTGAAGCCAATAAGATACACTGCTTAAACATTGAACAAGTGTGTAAAGATGTACCGTGTCAAGACAAATTAATTTAAATCTGTAATTTACTAACATACTTACACCACTTCTCTATACACGTATATTCCAATTTTTTACCCATATTCCCCGCATCCGTATCTGTGTTTTATTGAAGTGAAATTTAACAGTCAGATAATATATCTGCAGGGATCTTCATACATTTATGACATATCTTCAGACCAGATGCAGGTGTTGTGCACTACAGCTAAATGACCACTGCCCGTCTAATTTGAATTTGAATTGAAACGTTGTGTCATAAAAGTGGCAATCTGTGGGGGGGCTTATAATCGCTTGTGTGATTTGTAGGCACATGTACCGAAAAAATGGACTAGCTGCTAGAAAATAAATAACATCAGAAACATACTATTGTCGTATACTCAACCCTTTTACAAGCACTATTTAAATAACAATTCGGTAAGGTATAATAGGGAAAAAACTTACCAAACTAAAAAGATAGAAACTGAGCTATTAAATAATAAATATATTATTATGAGACAAAGTTGGACTAACAACCGACAAATTTACACCGGTTGTCTTAGTTATTTACAAACATTTCAGACAATTTACGGAAAGAATAGAAAACTAATCAAGGAAATATATAGTACTACTAAAAATATTAAAATACAAATGCTAGGCGAAATAAAAATTTGGAGATTGGAACCCATCATCATAATATAGCATATGATTAAGTATTACTAGACTCAGTCCCGGATCCAGCTACCTAGGTGAAGAAGAAAAGACGCCCCCGTCGACAAAGCAGAACTAATAATACGCGCTCTTAATCTTTTTTTAGAATAAATGCATTTTATTCAACATTTAATTAATAATATAGGATAACACCTACATAAACTGAATTAATACAATATCCAACCGATATTATATCCAAATCAAACAATAACTAAGTTTTCCAAACCCACAAGAAACGTGATTGGGGTGAAATCCCTTTAAAATCTAAACATTCCTAATAAACCCATTCTCTGACTGGCTGGACCCCAATTTGGCTCAAGATTATGACTGCTCTTTGTTAAAAGGCATTACACCTTAAAAAGTATTTCTTAAAATTTTTACCATTGAAATGTTTTCTACTCCTGATTAGAGCTGGCATTAGTTACGAGGTTGTTTTAAAGTGAAAAAAACTACGGGAAAAGTGTGTAAGTAGTTGAGCTTGGGTTGGTAATTCAGTTAGTTTAGTATATTTTAGTAGAGAATTAAATGTATTTAATATCGTCAATGTATTAAAGTGTTGCATTTTTATTAAATCTGCCTTTTTCCGCTGGTACAAAAAGCAAAGACACATGTGATTAATATAGGTCTTTGTAGCTAATCTCTTGCTATTGTGTGCTGCCATAACCAAAACAGCACGGGGTTAAAGTATTTCTCTATGTCACAGTAAGGACAGTTCCTATTGGTGAACTAGCAATCTTTACCAGGGTAGCTTGATCCTAGTTTTCATTAAAAACTATTCTAAACTAACGATATTGTGGCAGTAAAAAATGAACTTAGAGTCCTACCAGCATATCCGAATATCTGAATTTGTGCGTTATTTATTAAATTTATTTTATTAATTAAAGCTCTTTCTCTATGGCTTGGTATTCACTCTAATTTTTAAAGGCATTTAGGTCTTTTGACAGGAGACTGTAAAGACTATATACGTCTGCTGACTTGCTTGATTTTGCAACGTTTATATATTACATCATTTTCTATTTTTGCCCCAACGGTATTCTTTTCAGTATCCATACTGCTGTCAAGATACATGCCGATGTGCGCTAGTTATTTTAGGAGAGTATGTAAATGACTTCATCATTCTAAAAAGACTTACAAAGGACCATTTCGTTATAAGAGGAAATCGATTTAAGAACAGACCAATTAACACCTCCGGTCAACACGTTAAGGATCAAACCAATCAACATAACAAACGGCTAAAAATCTTACTTTCTTTAAGATATGTGGTGTTATAAAAATGTCACTAATTAATTGGAAATAACACAGGTCCACGTGATTGGCAGGGAGGGAAAATTAACGGAAGTTAAGAGGTCATGATGTCAGATGTTAATTTTTATTTATGATACTAGCACATTGTTTTGACAACCACATTCACACCTTAAACGTTTGATCACATCACTGGCAGAAGAATAGTGGCTTTATATTAATTTGTTTGCTACACCTGTGAACGTACTTTTATTCAATTTCCGTCGAGCACTTAATTGCTTTCAAGTTTATTTAAATTAGCGTACATGTGTATAAAATGTACGCGTTTAAAATAATTGTCGAATATATTATATCAGTGTTGATGGTGCCCAGCGATGACATGGGAAAGCTAGCTTTACAATTAATTAACTTATCGGAATATCAGAGATGATTCCACACGATACAATTCTTTTATTTACAATGTTTATTGTATATGAGCCGTATCATTTAAATCCCATATTTTAAACAAACCTCTTTTCTTTAACCTGACATAGAGCTAGATTGTGTTATAGCTAGTTTTTCCAGCTGTATGTTTATTCCAACTACGTCTTACTGCTCTTTATTTTCCATAAAAGCGTGGACAAATAACCAGAATCCAAGTTTCACGAATATTTTCCTAAACGTCCATTCATATTCAATCTACGCATATTGTCATTCAAGTAATAAGTTCGAAGGTGTGCAATATCAATTTTCTCATCGATGGTATGCATGTACCGGAAATGTAATATATAGCTAAGTTTCTGTTTAGAACCATAAACTTCTTTTTGTATTTGTGAAGCATTTATTGTGGCATTTAAATTTGCAGTGAATTTTTGTATGAACCTGATAATGTCATTAGAAAAATGTCACAATATATGTATCTTTGTATCAAAGAATTATGTGAAGGCACAGTACAATTCTCCTTGTGTTAGGTTACCATACTATACGTTGCGTTACGATACCACTGTCTTGTCATAAGCGTTACGTTCCGTTACGATACGATGTACTATTTACGATATGGCTCGTTACGTTACTTTACAATAGGCCTATTACGTTACACGATACGTTACGTTATCATACAATACCTTTACGATAGAAATACGCACGAAATACGATGGTTTGGACAACTGGTACGGTGCCAGGACTGTAGAGCAATCGGTAAGAAGGAAGGAGCATAAAATGGTGCTTTGTGCCAATGAATGTTCTGATAATAAAGTTATCGTTGAAGAAAAACCTTTAGATCCAGGAAACATGGTGCTTTTGTCTGTTTTCGCTCTGATGTTTAACATTGCGTGTTTGGCATTAAGTATTATAAAATCTGATGCCTAAAAACGTCAGATTCGCCAAAAAATGCTTTTAATGAAAACTGATGCTTTCTCTCGGATAGAATTAAATTTATTACTTTCAGATGCTTACGTGGATGTCATTTCCCATAAGAATGAAAGAAAGTTAATAGCGTCATGTGACGACCTCAATCAGAAGATTTGAGTCATCTTTTCTTCTCAGACAGTGTAAAACACGGATGACCATCTCTCTTCAGAATCATTGTTACCGGGAATTTCCAAGATGTCGTTCAGTTATCGTCAGTTGCAATTATTGTCTAAACGTCTGGTTCATTGATGTACGAGGGCGATCAAGTCGGAAAAAATAATAAAATGAATTGCTGCAATGCTGCTCTCAAGCTGTTAATGCGCGACATTTTTTTGCAAGCAAAAATGAATGATTAGGCTTCAAGCAAACAGTGTGGCATTAATTCTTCCCCTGTGGAAATGTCAACTGGTATTTCAGAATTAGCCTTTGCAATATTTTTTTTATCAAACCAAAAATGCAGAAAATTAAATATGTAGTTTTTAAGTTAAATCATGGGCTGTATTGTGTATTTTGTTGGTAATTTGCACATATTCTTATTGAAAAGAGATAAGTGTATAGCAATTTGAACTGTACTTCCCTTTGCCATACGAGGTCAAGTCAATGCTAATTTAAGCATTAAATGCCAATTTCAACAAATTTTAAAAAAAACGAACACTGTATTTAAGACATCAAACTTTAACATAATCTCAATACAAACAACGCTGCAATTTCAGATAAAATTGTTTCAATCGAATCTCACATAATCCTTACGTTTATAACAAGGCAGTGATCATTTCTTCTGTTTGAGAGATGACATAAAATATTTTAGTTGTGATTAAAATCTGACGGATTATTAAGGTAATTGTGAATTTTCTTTTTGGCGTTTTATTAAAATGCAGTCAATATTACTTAAAATGGTATAAGGCTGTTCAATTCAACTTTGGAGATATAAGCAATAAAATCAACGCAATTACTGCAAATAGATATCAAGTGTTATTTACATTATTTCTTTATTATGTTTGTTAGTTAAACTCAAAAACATATAGGATGCCAATTTGAATAACTGTTTGACACCAATTATTTAATCATATTCTATACATGATCATGGCTTGCGATTATAATTGTCATAACAAGACAATTTTAATGCATTTTCTGTTCCTGGGTCATAAAGCGTGCATGACAAGGATCTGCATCACAACGACTAAGAAAATTTGATAAATTTCATCCAATAACACAGGATATGAACCAGGTTATTGAAATATATCGATGTCATAAAAAATAGCGTTCTAGTATGAATAGCTTGCTTATGAATGTTCATGGTTTTCAAAATATATTTGGCCTCTAATTAATGTTATTCTTATATTTTTATTATAATTATTATCATTTACAGAGATTTTCGGTTGGTTTTAAACTTGCTTCCAATACATCTATACGTCGAGGGGCTCTTGAATATATTGAGTAACATAACCAATATCAGTATAAATCAATAACACCAAAAAGAGGATTTATGAAATTGTAAACTTTTGTCAACATATTTATACGTTTGTGTCTGTATTGCATCTAGACAATTTAATGGCTAACTTGTACCTTATTGTCTTAAACCAAGATCGCCCAAATTGTTATATGTAACTTAATATTTATATAAAAAAGCGGCTTTGCTACTGACCTAAGTAAACAGTGTACAAAGGCGCGGGCACGTCAATTGTTCCTGAAGCAGACTATCTCTTCCAAAGCGGCTAATGTTGAGGTTTCTTTGTTTAATGTTTCGTGACCCTCGACTAGTTTATTATTATTTTTTGTTTGTTTGTTGTTGTTTTTTTTTGGTTTTAGTTGTTGAATGTACTTCCACTGTATATTTTAGTCTACATTATTAAAACGTTGTGTTAAGAACAGGTTTACTTCTCAGAAGACACTGTCAAATTTGCGGATAAGTTAAAGTAAATCGAGTTATGCATGCAAATGTTAAGATACGTATAATTATGTAAATAATAGATTTGAAATATTGGAATTTAAATTTTACTTCATAAGAAGTTAAGTGATCATTTCGCGTCTTTTATCCAAACGGCGCAATAAATACTTACTGACAGTATAAAAATTCCGTTTTATCTATCTCTTAAAAGCACCCTCACATCATATCAACTTAGATTATATTATTTCTGACGCATGTGTCGACGCCTGGTTTTCAGATATTTGTCCGATGATAAAAATATGAGCTGTTGGTCATAATTATAAGTCAAGTCAGTTTTTGGTCAATCAAAATTGATGTTAATTTGTATAAATATGATGTCAGAATAAACAAATATAATTTAATTGTATCGACGAGTCAACAAGAATTCAAGAATTTGTGTCACTTTTCGAATAAAACATATTCAGTGCTCATAGCAAACGACAATCAGCCAAACTAAATGGTATATTTTCATACAAATTCTTTTTATAACAGTACAAAAAGAGACAGCATGATTTCAACACAATTCATTTCAAGTTAGAATTATATCCACATCTGCTAAAACAAAACAAAAATGTTCACATGCTATAAATGTGTTTTGTGTCATGATGTTCATTATTTCATAATTATGTAACCCAATGAAACACTTCATAGGACCTCGTATGACAAAGGAACAACCACAGCTTAAGTTTGTAAGTTTATTTTAATGTTTATAGTTTGACTAAAATATATCTCAAATTGCAACTTACGGGTTCTGGATTGACAAATTGTTATAGAGTAGTAAGCTGCCACTTCTGGCCATATAGACTGTTGTCAAGAATATTAATTGAAATCCAACTGTTACCGACCCATAGCATCAAACACCGAATGTCTAGGCTTTATCAGACACTGGCTATTAGCTAAGTGATTCAAGTGATTTAGAAGACGGCATTGATCCCTCTCTCATAAACTTATACATAAATTTATATTACATGACTTCATATTTTCATCGTCTATTTGCCTGTTTGTCGAACACGTTTGTATTCTTCTTATTTCTTTATGTTCTTTTTAAGTTTTCTATAGACCGTTTACAACAGTTCTTATTAACTGATGGTTAACACATCGGTCTTGGGTTGTCGAAAACCGCCGTGTAGTTCTCTTTAACAAGATAATATACCTTAAGTCTGTGGTCTTTTCTAATACGCAACTTACTATTTGTTCACCATTATGGGATTTTGTATTGTAACTCTTACTGTCAGTGAATAGTAACACAAGTGGAAATGCTTACCGGAAATTCATATTACCTATTACGATAATTAAAAACTCTAAGACGTGCACAAGCAGGTCTCTTTGTAGCCGGTTAAAGCTGCTCAGTAGGTCATTCTAATTCTGTATTTTTAGATATGTGTGTAGGGTGTCTCGTTTCAATATATATAAATATATATATATATATGCATGTATATATATATGTATGTATGTGTGTGTGTGTGTGTGTGTGTGTGTGTGTGTGTGTGTGTGTGTGTGTGTGTGTGTGTGTGTGTATGTATGTGTGTGTGTTTGTGTGTGTGTGTATGTTTGTGTGTTTGTGTGTGCTGTGAACAACGATTATACATATGCACATGTATCCTGAGAAAGGCAAACAAAAATAGATATTATTAAAGACAACAATCAAAATGTCTAATCGAGTAGATTTGACTTTGAAACTTAAGCGTAATTTATACTTGTATTCATTAACTATTTAAAACAAGAACAATCGCTCTAACAGCTGGATATCTCTACCAACAACAAGTTCAGAAAAAAAATCTGAAAAATTAATAAGAAACTTTCTTTGTTACTAAACTTAATAACAGATGATTATTCCCATAAGGAATAGATAGACAGCTGCTATGTGTCTAATTGAACGTCTACCTGTTTCAGGATTTCAGTAATTCCCTATATTATTACAACCTTCTATGAAAAAAACTTCAAGAAGTGTAACTCTACCAAAGTTTAAGCCCGTCAGTCGGTCCTTTTGCTTGCAGTTCGTTTCAAGGCGATAACTTGGGGATTTTCTCTTGGTGAGTATTGTCCCGTCTCAATATATATATTATATACGACATATATTTATATTTATCCTATCCGGGTGTTATGACATTTTATTTGTTAATTATATATAATATATTACCATAATTTGCAAGTAAAATATTATAAAACCTGGCTGAATTTAATTTAATTTTCAAAACCAAATTAACTTTGAATACTTTGCTTTAACTAAGACAGGGGTGTAAAATGACAAAAAGAAAAATATTAATCTAATGGACATGGCACAGTGTCATATTTACTTTACAACGAACCAAATAAATTAGCTACTTGATAATTATTTTAGAAAAAATATTCATTAAGTGATAATTCTGTCTGTAATAATATTGTTATGAGAAATACAACAAAACATCCTAGGTGAGTAAGTATGCTTATTGTTAATGTTGTATATATAAATATATATATATATATATATATATATATATATATATATATATATATATATATATATATATATATATATATATATTCATCATAAATACCTACATACAGAAATGGAAAATCTAGCACGACTAGAACTAATGTATATAAGCAGAATAAAGTATGTTATAGCACAGTCTGGTCTCCATAGGAGTAAGCATTAAAACACAACATTTCGTAATTAGAACTATTTGGTTTCTAAAAAAATCCAGGCAATTTCACCTACAGCCAACATTTTGCTAATATCCCCTCGGCACGGAACATTCTGACTTTTAGTAAACCCAAGCGACCTGTTTATTTGCTCTTCTAATCAAATGCCTAGACGGATCTTAAACAGAATGATAGAGATTCCATTTTCAGCAATTTCCTATTGCTAAATGCGGATGATAGATCTTTTTATTCCTTTTGTAATTTGTGCTTTGTGTTAAATGATGCTTTGCATGTTGAGATTTATGCAAAACACATGAAAATCCACATAAAGTGGAAGAATATTTATTTATTACTATAGTCTAAAAGTAGGTTTGGGCTTCGTTGCTGAGAATAAATTATCAATGCCGTTAGAAATCAGCTACAAAACTTAAAAGACAATAGTTAAGTAGTGTTGTTCTTATTGGAAATTATTTCAGTTGTGTATGTGCTTACATAGAAAGTCTGGAAAAGTTAAAAATATATAATGTCATTAAAGGAAAATAAAATATGTGGCAAATTAATTAAAAAATTTATCCGCTTTTTCCTTCTCGCCGATATATTTCATAAAAATCATAAAAATAGCATGACATGGAACCCTGTAGATACCAAGCGAAAATGATTTCGAAATTGCTAAATATTTATGCTAACGTCCTACACTACACTTTTGGTATTTACAATACTCCTGTAAAACTCGATGAACAAACGAAGAACCATGTGCTGACATTAAGCAATATGCATATTTTTGCATTCTTAACTTGCACCTGGTTATGTTGTTCGTGGTGTTTTCATTCTATTCTTGTTTTATAGAAACACAATATGGTGGCAGTTGTTATAATTGGAAGACATTAACTAAATTGTTAGTTGTATCATTTCTGTATGGTGTTTGAATACAATTTGAAACTTAAATACTTCCTCATTTCACTTGTCTTTTATCAAAGATGTCAGAATTTCATTACACGCCATTATGTTTCAGCTAGTGTGTTTTTTTCATACTGCCGAGGGTAAGTTGTAAATAATACATTTCAATAAAAATAGTTCAGAGCTGTACAGTTATGTCTCTAGTTAATCAAAATTCCGCTATGGTGGTCACTACTGCCATATGATAAAACGAAGGGTTTTACGTTGTTGATTTATAAAGATTTACGTGATTTGCATGTCGTACGACTATTCGGTAAAAATATCTTTTAAGCTGAACTATTTTTTCACGAATTTTTCAGCAACATAAATTAGTATGACTTTGATTATCAATTGTTTAACTAACGTTTAATGTTAACGTGCAAAATATATTGAAAACTGGAACATGTTATATCTATACCTTAGTAGTCAATAGAACGTTTGTTATTAATCTGTTAATACAAAATTAACAATATATATATATTTTTTATTTACGCCGTGTTTCAGTATGTGACACAGACAGTATTACAAAATAAAACAAACTTGAAAAGTATAGGTTTATAAAAGAAAAGGACCTATAAGAATTATGACAGCTATTTACATTTGACCGACCTTCAGACAAAGACTAACAGGAGAAATGTAAAAAAGACAGAAACACAGAGACGAGACATATCACACAAAAACGGAAACACCAGCACTTGTACCGCCTTAAATAGTATGATTACTTTAAATATCAAGTCTATACACTGTCAACAGCTAGTATTTGTTATTAACAGACATTATACAAATAAAATTAGACTTTTTCCATGGACATCTTGACATAGGTTTGGAAATATGTCTTATGCTTCGAGCTAAATTAATTTGCTTCTCCACAATCAAAGCAAAGATCAAATGGTATTAATTTAACATTAAGTGAAGACAAGAATACTGTCAATTTTCTGTTCGTTTCTATTTACTGATTAATGATCATGGTGTGTGATTCTGTTTATCAATTTGAGAGACTTGGCATGCTTTTATCAGATGATATTATTTTCAAAAGTATGACCATTAGGAGAACATATTGAACAGGTAACATAATCTTTGTCACGACAGCAGAATAAGTGCCGTTCAACGACCTGTGTGTTGGTTTACAAATATTTATACTTCTGGGTAAAAAACAGACAAACAGTTCCTTTAAACCATAGAGGCGTTGTCAAAAAATAGACGGAATCTGATAGATTTCTAATTTATCTCATTTAGGTAGAGTGTCGCCTGAAAACTATATTGATTGTTTTGTAGTTTTGCTATTGTCACCTGTCAAAATGTTTCGTGTTTTATTTGATGCGAGCATAAACTAATGTAAAGTGGTTTGCTGTTGGCATTGAAAACAATTACTTTACATTTGGAGAATTTGTATTGTTTTGTCTGTTCACGTCGTATATGACAAAGTGTGATCCATAGAGGAATTGTGTGATATATCCATCATATACTTCGAGGTACCAAAAACTTATTATTTCGGAAAATTGCTTTTGGGATTTCTTTTTCCACTACTAACGTTCTAAAACAATAGGCCTCCATCAACGCCAATTTTCGATAGTGTTTAAAGTCATAAGTTAGTTTTATGCATCTTTGTATTTAACATTTGTAAACAATTCGCCATGTTTGTCTTATTTTGTTATCAATTGATGATAGTCTCAATATTTCAGTTTGTAACTGCAGCTTGAAGTGCTCAGCATTTTACACAACAAGTGTCAAGACAGTGCCTGGCTGTCTACAATTATAAGCCATAAGAGGCAGGAAATTGTTGAGAGCAGTTAATTATGTTAAACTAATTATAGACATCGAAGTATCGACTTAATGAATGTTCTTATCATTGTAATTAAGTTGGCATTTAGTCTTACGTTTAGTTTTGTACATTTCGGAGTTAGGCATTGACAACTTTGAATTGCATGTATAAAACTGTAAAAGTTTCGTTCTCCGAACTGAACTTTTTTTCTGCATGATGAATATTGTTGTTTATTTTGTTTTATAAGGCTTTATTCAAATTTCTTTGCCACACTTTGTTAAATTTAGCTACCATTTTCAGAAAGTTATGTTTCTAGTATTCGGTTTTTTTTTTTGCAAAATGTATTAAATATTAAAGTAGTAATCACCAAATCACAAAAACAAAGCATTCAAAAATTGATTCTGCAGAAACCGACCGTTAAACAATAAAAGTAAATGTCTTTGTTTTAATTGTCGATTTAATGTTTATGGGTTATTTGGAAGCAGGTTTGATTCTGACTTTCAATTATAAATAAATTTTAATCAAAAATGTAACAACAACTTGTAATATTTCCTTTTGTAAATATTATTTCTCGTCGGTTGAACTCTCTAACTATACATAATAAGGACATTTATCATGTTTCGATCGATACCTAATTGTCTAGCGTTCAGATTAATCATTATCCCCATCATGAATTACATGTATGAGTTAAAGTGAAAAAGAAGCTCACATCATATTGTTTACAGAAGATTTAAAATCAGCTATGCATGAAAATACAAATAATGAAAATATACCTTAACATTTAACTACATAAGTCACGATTATCTCCATTTTATTTAGCGACTGAGGCTACCACATAATACAACGCAAAAAAGTGATATATTGTACGTGTGTTTGAAATTGACAAATGTAAAAAGAACATACTCAAAAAGGTCATTTTTGCTAGCAATATTTGCAAGACAAATATTGTAAACTGGAGAAAGAATGTTTTGGACAGAACACTGGAATACACAAAATTAAAGTTTATATTAAGGAAGATTTTCAATATTATTTGTCTTTTTTACTTTCAGGTTTCTTTTACGAATATCAATTTAGATTTTCTGTACCCACAAGCCAATACGTCTTTTCACGACTGCTTTTATGTAAGTATATGTGTACTGCATGTCGTCGTTAAGTAAAATGAATAGTACACGTAACTGTTCGAGCTATAATAGTTTATAGATTTAGCAACTAGCTAGGTGTCATTAAACAAATAATAAATAAACAAATTTCCTGACACTTCATCTTTGTTTTGTTTGGTCTTGTGAAGATGAAAGAGACTTTGATGCATGCTGGAATTGTACCCACGTTAAATGTGTGTGCAGAATTTATATTCTTCAATTAATATTATTGAACATTTTAACGAATATTTTGTATTGATATACATTGTGTTATATATTAACTTTAAATTAATTAGCATTAGAATGTAGCTATTCAATAAGCCCTTTCTGATTTGATTTTTTTTTCTCTAGCATTCAGTATTCAGAATAATATCGCCTTTCTCTATAAATAGGTTTAGGATGTAGTAGAAGTTCCCATCCAGAAGGTTGTAATTCCGATTCTCATTCGTGATGCAGTAATTTCACCTCAGCTCGAAATATTCAGCTTTTGGTGAAGAGTAATGGCTTCACTCTAAATAATTTTATGTATGGCTGGACCTTCAGATTTATAGTCTTTCGCGTCGATCTACGTGGTAGTATACACGGATCAGTTGTTACTGTTGTACTAGCCAATAAGAAAAGGTCCTATCAAAATAACCACAGACATTTCAATCTAAATGTGTCAAAAAACACAGAGATGAGACATAACACTCAAAACGGTCAGTCGGCAAAAGCACCGACTGGGGTGCTTATACTTGCTTTGTGGAGCGCTCCAACCTCGCACATCCTGCAGGTTTTTCTATAAAATAACGATGCAAATAAGGATAGCCCGTCAAAGTGAGACAACTAACATTTGTTACAAAATCAAAGTAAATCTTTGCTTATTTTGCATTTTACAACCTGACAATAACACTATTTTTACACTATTGATTGGATTTACGCTCGTGCGACCAAACGACAAATATACCACGTACTTCTTTAAATACTTAGAAATAAAATGTGAGCATCTAAATGGAAACCCCTGAAACATAATAATCTTACCAATACGCAATCTCATAAAACTATTTCCATTCGATAGTTTTGTTACGCAACTAGGAAAAGGTATTAAGCAATTTTTGTTGTGACCCATTTGAGAGTGAATTAGATTTATTTCTAATCCGCAGATTGTGCTTATTGATTATATTTTTTATATTTTCATTGATTTATCCGTTGAAACAAGTCTGATTGAAATTATTAAAATACTTATACCTTATACATGTATTTTATGACCGTTGGGCAGCTAATGAAACACGATCGTTAAATCTGTTTAGCATGTGTTGATATAGTTCTTATTACAATGACTTCGCGAATTGAAAGTGACATTGTTTAAAGCGGAAAATGTGTAGTTATTTTAACGAGGCATTAATAATTCAATTATATTAAAAAGCAGCTCTAAGGAATCATTTATTTTCTTAATATCATAAAAAGGCTGCTTCCTAATTTTTAGAATGCAATGACTAACAATTAGTGAATAATTTCAAACTATACAATTAGAACGCAAACCCTGAGAAAAGCAACAGTGTAATATAAATATTGTATCAGGGCAAATTGTTGTGGTTATAGAAAAAGAAATATTAATAATATCAGAATATTCACTAAACGACAGTCGTAAGGTTGTGCTATATTATCGCATAAAGCATTAGATGTGTGGTCAGTGTTCATTACGAAGCAGAGAAATTTGATCAGATGTGTCGACATGTGTTAACAATTTTCAAATCACTGTCATTAACGTGACGTTACGTCTCACAAATCATAGTCCGCTCATACAATTTGCTCTCGAAGGCAAACGTCACAAATTGGCGTTCCTTATATAAAACAGCCTATTGCAAAAAATAGTGTTATAATTCAGCGTGGCTGTGTGACATTCTGTATTGCTACACTATATATCTTTTTATATGCTCGCTCTACCTGTAGAATTAGAGGTCATAATTAATTAGCATAGCGTATTTCAAGTGGCCTTCACGCACTGGAATCCTCTGGAATAAGGTGTAACGCTATATTGTATATGCAATGAAAATCGATTTTTTTGTAGATCATTATTGAATTTGTAAACAGTCAATTGGAACAAAATCAATAAATGCTTAATGATTTACCACTCTATATTTATATCAATATCACGTGTTGTTTATGTTAATTCAAAATCAATTAAGGTAAACACCTAATTGCAATTTCTGATGTGTGCAGTGATAATTCTTGAATTCACTTACAGGCGATTGATTTTCTTTATTGGTTCGGGGACATAACCGTTTGTTTTAATGTCGATTGTAATGGCAATTTAGTATGTATTTATATCGTGCCGTCACGGAACTTTCCTATTTTTCATGTCAACAATTGGAGTCGCTACGTAATAGCTATGTATACGACTCATTTATTTATACATATTGGCTTATCCAGAGTGCACTTGGTAAGCAGAAGCGGACATAAAATTGTCTGAGGTCGGAGCGTTCCACAAACCAGGTTAAAGCACCTCAGCCTTTCCGTTGGTCAACTGACCGTTCCAAGGCGGTAACTACTTGTTTTTCTTTTTGTGTGTTATATCTCACCTATACCAATTGTCACTTTCTGCATTTACCATGTTTTCCTTTGTCAAGATGTAGTTTATATTTAAATATCGTGGAAATTCTTATAGGACATTCTCTTATTTACCTATTACAAGCCAAGACATTAAAGATAAAGTAATTGTAAAAATACTTCAAGCAACAGGAAATATATGCAGTATGCGTCTTTTCTTGTTTCGATGTTCTTCAGTAGAGAAAATGATTTAATTATAAACCTTAGTTATGCATACTGCAAATTTGCACACAAAACGCCGCCTTTTTATAAAATCTATTTTCCACTCATATGCTTGTATGGATCTCATCAAAATCAGAATCAGCTTAACTACTGTAAAATAAAACTGAAAAGTAAACATATTTTGTCATCAATGTTCACAAAGATGATTTCATGCTATAACAGTGGAAAACACGAACTGCTATCACTTTATGGAAATATTGTTTCAAAAATTTGTAGTTAAGTTATCGGCTGTTGCAATTGCCCAATGTCTGGTGTTTTAAAGAACGAGGACAATTAAGTCGAAAAAATAATAATATGATTTCATTCAAATCCATTTGTGCTCAGGTTGTTAATGTGCTGCTTGTTTGCAAGAAAATGAATGAAGAGGCTTTATGTCAACAGTCTGGCATTAAATCTACCCCTTTGGAACCATTCATTAGCGTTTAAAAAATAACCATTAGAACTGTTCTCAAACAAAACAATATGGAAAAAACGCAGTTTATAGCTTAAATGAGTAATAGTGAAACTATACTAATATTCCTGTTTGGTGATATGAATCTTGTAAACTTTGGATAAAGACTTTAAATATACACAGGTTTAACAGTATAGCATTTTATCAAATTAACTGTTTTCAATTATAATTCACATTATTTTATATAGATAGATTCTTTATATTTATGCTTAAGAATTTTAATTTTAACCTGATTATAGACTATTCTCGTTAGACTTCAATATATTCGGCGCCGCATGCTACAGTCATTTATTCGTCTCTGGTCATGTTTGTTCATGATTCAGAAAGTTAATTTTATTTGTGGTCAACCATTTTTGTGTTGTTTTTCAGATCGAAATAATACCATATTCCTTTTCTGAACACTGTGTGGACATTATTTTTCGATGACGTCACTACTTTCGTCATAACGTATAGAAAATATCCGCGCCTGGACATTTTGTTTTCGAATAGATACGTTTTTTTCTTTTCGTTGCTTGCATTTGAGAAACCTCGTCAGGAAGTGCGAGGTTAGAGCTCTGTAAAACCGGTTTAAGCACCCAGTCGGTTCATATTGCCGACTGACCGTTCCAAGGCGGTAACTGTCGGGTTTGCTCTTTTCCTTAAAGGACTCATCACAAATTTGTTCTTACTTTTCGCTTGGCTTGCATGTGAAATACCTTTGTTCTGTGCCTTTTCGGAGTTTGGTATATGTTGCAATACTCATAGGACTTTGTCATATATTCTTATTCATGATCACAACAATGTTACTTGTGCAGTGTGGCGGTCGTAAAAAATCTCCCCGTGCATGTAATCTATGTTGTCATTAATTCATCCTATAAGGATTGTTACGTGTATTTCCTTTGATGAACATTGAACTTTGGTTCTTCAATTCCATCTTCACATGAACAGGATGCTACAGTCATTTATTCGTCTCTGGTCATGTTTGTTCATGATTCAGAAAGTTAATTTTATTTGTGGTCACCATTTTTGTGTTGTTTTTCAGATCGAAATAATACCATATTCCTTTTCTGAACACTGTGTGGACATTATTTTTCGATGACGTCACTACTTCGTCATAACGTATAGAAAATATCCGCGCATGGACATTTTGTTTTCGAATAGATCGTTTTTTTCTTTTCGTTGCTTGCATTTGAGAAACTCGTCAGGAAGTGCGAGGTTAGAGCTCTGTAAAACCGGTTTAAGCACCCCAGTCGGTTTCATATTGCCGACTGACCGTTTCCAAGGCGGTAACTGTCGGGTTTGCTCTTTTCCTTAAAGGACTCATCACAAATTTGTTTCTTACTTTTCGCTTGGCTTGCATGTGAAATACCTTTGTTCTGTGCCTTTTCGGAGTTTGGTATATGTTGCAATACTCATAGGACTTTGTCATATATTCTTATTAAGTGTCGATGTGCCGTAAAACCCAAAAATACAAATACATTTTATCAAAACCAGGCTGTATACATCACACTTAGACATTGGCTGGTGCATCCGTTATAAATAAATTGATAGTGTGGTTCTATAGAAAAAAACATGTATAAAAGTAAAAAGCCAACTTTGACAATAAGCATTGCATTAACTACTAACACATTCAATATATATAACAAATATAACATATAATATATATTAAACTGAAACCAAAACAAAATATTATTGTATCAACAAAGTTGTATCAGTACATTATTTCTCATTGCCATAACCAATGCATAAATGTTTATGACATTAACATTAGTGCACGACACGATACCTAATTAACATACAAAACTAATAAGGTAAATAAGATGTAAAGAACGTTGTAACATAAGGATGAATAAATTTATAAATATCGTCTTTTGCAATCATAAGGGTAAATAAGGATGATTAAAAATGTCACTATTGTCGTTGATATTGCTATTTCAGATGTTGTCATTGAGGATTATGTTGTCAGTTTTATTGCAAAGGTGATGATGTTTTGTCGCTGACATTGTTCTTGTTATAATTGATGTTATTCTTATGTGTTTAATTAGAAATATGCAAAAAATATCATTTTAAATAACACTTTAATAACGACCAACAATGTGTACTACTTGATTAATTTGCTTTCTTGTAATTATAACATCGATCAGAAAGTTTTTGTCATATTGGCGATGTCATTGAGGATTATGTTGTCAGTTCTATTGCAAAGGTGATGATGTTTTGTCGCTGACATTGTTCTTGTTATAATTGATGTTATTCTTATGTGTTTATTTAGAAATATGCAAAAAATATCATTTTAAATAACACTTTAATAACGACCAACAATGTGTACTACTTGATTAATTTGCTTTCTTGTAATTATAACATCGATCAGAAAGTTATTGTCATATTGGCGATGTCAATAGGAGGCGAAGGAAGACCCTTATACACCGGCGCACTGTTGAACAGCTGAACGGCAGCTCTACAATTAAGTTTTGAACTTGAACCCGCGTAGTGTGAGATGGGATTAGGACTAGGGATTAGCTGGCATTTTTGCCGATACTGCGCGCAGCGACATTTCTATCATTATAGCACAGGGGCACTTATGAAGTGCCCAGGGACTGAACCCGGCCGGTCCATTATACTGACACCGACGAGTCATTCGTAATGCTGTCCCCTTAGTCCCGAGCGTTAGGAGGGAAGCCACTACTACCAACTTTAATGTCTTTGGTTTGATCCGACCGTGGTTCGAACCCACGACCTCCCGATTCGCAAGCCGACTCTCTACCACCAAAGCTATTGAGGCCAGTTCGTACAACTCTGGGACTGTTAATCAGTGGGAAAATATGGCATGTACATGTAACTGCTTCATATTTCTAGAAATATTTTGAAATAATTGCTTTTAACCTACCTGACATTAACCCGTTCAGCTCCAATAAAAGCACACAACATATATTTTATCTTCTTAGAATTCAGAGGACATTAAAGCAAAATGGATTTATTCGCTCTCAAATGATTACATATGTGAAGTTTGGGGTTTATATTAGCGACAACCTTCTAAATTGAATTGAGCATTGTGGAAACCGTCTTGCAAACACTATATCCTTCTTTCAAAGCAAAAAAAAACGGACAGAAAGACAATAAAAATTACATTTATTTACGTTAAAAGTCGAGTATTTGAGGTGCGTTGATAATTCAATACGGGAACATAGGGGATACTTGTATTCTTTGCAAATATTATAACTTCTGAATAAAAGGCACAAGTTTCATCTGTCTTGCTTCACCAATTGTTTACAAAATAACCAAGGAAATCATCGTGGCTTTTTACCGCGGTTCAGTGCCTCGTCTAAAGGTGACTTTCATTTAACAGATAAACAAAGAAATGTCTGACGCTAGTGACTGTCCGAAAAAGGTTTGAACTGCCAATTGACGTACCCAATACAAAAAGCAAAAACTTAAAATAGTATTAAAAAAAGAACTTAAAAATACCCTCTGTAAAATACTAATTTTAATAAAACTGATATTTTCTTTTGCTTCACACTAAAATTCAATATGTTTAATCGGAATAGCCGTTTTTTGTATATGAACATCTAGGTTCAGCCGTACAATAGTATATTAAGTGGGATAGGATTTTAATTTCATTTAATTTTATCGTGAAGTTTTAAAATGCTAACGTCCTAACAAATTATTCGAAAATACAGATACATTGATAGTACCATTGCAAAACGCCTTCAAAATAACCACAGTTATTTAAATCTAAACTGCCTCTAGAGCAAGGCAAACAGAGTAAATGTAAATGTGACAAAACACACAGAGACGAGACATAACGTATAAAAAGAAAAGCCAACAGTTACCGCATATTATTTAGGATAGTGTCTTTCATAAATGTCTTTCTAGTTCCATTTTAACACAAAACATTTTTGCAAAGTCGTTAGTTAGTCCATGTCAGTGTCAGAATAAAATATCCATTTATTTTCGGAACAAATATTTAAAAAAAATCCTTTTTATTTCAACACATTGTGGTAGTTCTTCCTACTAAAACAAATCTTTTTAGCGAAATAGTTGCGTTTATGGTACATGTATATGTATCTTTGCGTATATTTGATTGATGTATGCGACCTTACATGTCTATGCAGCTGTTTCCATGTGTAAAATATAATAAAAGAATAATAGTCCCTCTGGTCTTGGAAAGACGTTCGAATATGATACTTTTTATTATTACAATATGTAGTGACGTTTTTATATATTATGTAGCAGGTTTAGACAAAACAAACTCAACTGTACCAGTGCGAGTTTTGTTTCGTTTTTATGATGTCTTAACAGAGAATAATGCAGCGTTTGTTTCAAAAATCGAAACGACAGTTTGTAAACCTCTTCCTACAAGTTCTCTTTATGACAATAAGTAAATAATATAGATAATATACATGATTTTGGTATTTACAGACTTCGTAATTCATCAGTTTTAATAAGTCAATAAGAAACAAGAATAAATGACACCAATTATCTGAGTGAACTGCTTTAGCAAAGCTACCATCACTTATAAGCTACCGACATGTACAATAGACCTAAACAACATAATGCCTGAGGTAGACGAGCATATATCGGTGACGTAAGCAGAATACTAATAATGTATTAATATCTCGTCTTACTTTCATACATTGGTTCCATTTTCAAACCGTTTAACAATCTAGGTAAATAAAAATAAAATGTGCTTTTTTGGTGCGATGTGGGGCGAACGAGTGTGTGAAAGAGGTGGATCGAGATAGAGAGAAAAAAAGAGACAGTAAAAGGTTAGTGCAGTGCATATGCATGTACGTTTATGTTGTTTTCCTGTATGTACATATGGATCTGTTCTCTTTATCGTGTATGAAATTTTGTGTAAGTTTCATGTTAAAGGGAGAAAAATAAAAATAATATAGCCCAGTGTTATGATTTGTCCTACCTTTATCAGCATCTCCATGTCAATATCAATTGAATCATAATTGTTTTGATTGTTTTGTTTTTCTTTTGTTACATCGCACCGACACAATTATGGTCATACATGTATTAGCGAGTCCAGCCAATTATTGGTGGAGCAAGACCTCAGATTATGTCTGGGTAGAACCACTGGCGCTCCGCAGGTTAGCTGGAAGACCTACCCACATGGAAATTCTCACCCCGACAGGAACTTGAACATACGCGGTGAGGAGCTGAAGAGTTACAAGCAAGTGACTGCAACCGCCCGACTACGAGCGTCCCGTTGAAAAAAATATACAATTAACTGTTAACTAACTCATATATTAAAATGTGAACTACCACTTGACAAAAACACACACAGGTTAATGTAAAGGTTATAAGACACTAAGACAGAGACAATTACGCACAGAGAAAAAAAATGGGTTTTAAGGGGACGCTCCGAACGACTTATAGATATAAAAAAAAACTGTACAGTAGGTACATGCACCTGGATCCATTAGCTTAGCTTAGTATACTTCTACAACAGAACACAAGTGTACAATTTATCAAGAAGGAAATATTCATTCTCATTAGATGATAGTTAAAGAAAACCTACGAAACGAATTCAAATATTGTGATGAAAGCAATGAAAGAAAATAAAATCCAAAGACATTTGAAAGCCGAGAAATTATCCATAAATGGCACTGAAATAATAAAGGAAGAATAACATCACGAAGTATTTCCTACTTTGCAGTCTCTTCAAGAATAGGTAAACAAGACAAAGTCCTATAAAATAATCACATATAGTTAAATCTAAACTACATCTAGAGCAAACAGGGTAAATATAAAAGTGAAAAAACACAGAAACGAGACATAACACACACACACAAAAAAACAACAGCAGTTACCGCATTGGAATGGTCATTTGGCAAAAGAACCGACCAGGCTGCTTAAACCTGGTTTGTGAAGCTCTCCAACCTCGCAATTCCTGAAAGTTTTTCTATTAAACAAACAATAAAAATATATCCTGTCAAAGTGAGACAACTTACAGTAAGCCTCCGCATCAAGAGTTAAAACTGTTCAAGTTGCGTCCACTTTATAGGACACGACTGGAGAGGTCAAGATAACTAATTCCATTAGTGAGTGTCCAAAGTATGGAGTTACATCACCGTTATCATGTAGTGTCAACGGCATGCTTAGCCATCGTGTAATTGAAAAACTATGTAAGTTCTTTACTGAATCAACGTGATTCTGAACCGGCAATTTATTTCTTAAGTAGTCCACGTTAGGTGTTGAAAATATAACTTAGTTTAAAAAATTGGAGTTTTCCATTTTACTGCCATATGGTCTTTTAATATATGTCACGACCATTTCGCTATTCCGAAATTTATATAAAAATAATCATCACAGATAATGAAATGGTTATACGACTGACAGTTACGAAATACGACATAATTATAGAACAACCATTTTATAGCCTCTTTTGTCGATCAAAGTAATGGTTTATTATTTGACCCAAAGATTGACATGAACATATACATTCTTCTAAATGTATCTCTAATCTGACTGCAGGTCTCCACTTTAAGAAGCGGTAGGAATGAAATTGTATCGGGCGGTCTCGCTTGCAACCAGTCAGAGTGATGAATAAAAAAACACGATCAGAGCCTATGTGCTTGCAACATATAATTTATAAACATTTGAAAATCACTGGAGAAGAGTATATGCCAGGATAATATAAAGGTTACAACAAAAATGTCACCACAAATTTAGGAAAATAGAGCTAACACAACAGTTCCCGCTTGAAACGGCCAGCCGGCAAAGGGACCGGCTGGGTTGCATAAATATTGTAAGAAAACTATAACTTCACATTTCTTCGTGGATTTCTCAAATGTAATCAACGAAAACAAAACAGTCTTATTAATAAAGAATTGAAAGAGTCAAATTATGACGTCATGTAAAGAAAATAGTGACGAAATTGAAACACTGTCCACATTGTATTTTGGTCAACAAAAAAATAGTATTTCCATAGCTTAATTCAGAGACACCTACGTTTACTTTCATTGTGTTTGCTGAAATCTCTTGCCACTGGGAAATGGCAATATTCACACGGGGAAAAAAACGTTTCGATGAAGAGTGGAAGCGTCATTTTTTGTTAATTACTTAATTTTAAAGTTAATATGTTAATCATGTTGTCAGGACAAACTTCAGTTATTCCAAGACAGAATTTCAATCAGTTAAAATTTATTAATTATTTATATGTAAAGATATTTCTTCTCCGCCACTTATGGGTGAATTTCCGGAAATAGTTGTCTTTCCACACATTGAAAGAAGAGTATTGCATTACTATTTGGTGTGAAATAAAACCAACACCGCCTGTATAGTATAGCTGCTTTAACAAGCCCATCTTGATGCAAAGGATCTACAAATGTGATGAAAATAAAAAAAATGCCGACTTCATTGTGCCCTTGGTAGAAATTGTTCAGTCTGCAGATACGCTTGTATAGATGCAAAAGGACAGCGAAGAATTAACGAACCAAACTTTTTGTGTTGCCATCACTCTTCGGAAATAATTTCACCAGACCATGTATTAACGTTGCTAAATTATTATCAGATATTCACGTGTGTCTGAATATCTGATGGATAGTTTGTATTACAATTTAGTCGAATAAAGGGGGAGATGAATTATTCTAAATTCATTTCTTGTCGACTTTGGTTATAATCGGTTTCACAAGAGTTACTTCGAATACATAAAATTAATAATGAGGCTTTCACAAGCACAAAATCATCCTCTTTGAAGTCTGTGTTAACATTCTCATTTGATCAGTACGCAAATAAATGCCACAAGCGTAGCATTCCAACTCTATCAAATTTTGTAATTTTAATATGTACGCTCGTTAGGATATTTTAGTTACAACTGTTACAATTTGTATTTTGAGGGTGTTTTTTAACGTCATTAAAAGTGTAACCACGATTTCAAACTGTCATTCATGCCGTTCTATCAACGCGCAATTAGAAGAAATAACTGCCCATTTCTGTTATGATCATATAATATAAGCATGCAGCTTGCTGTCAGACTGTGGTTGATCATCATACTGGCCTTGAAATGTCTCGACTTTTGTTTAGCGGTCTTAAAGAGTTGTCATTCTCTAGGATAATTTCTCTCTTAATAGTAAACAGTTGCTGAATATTAAGAACTGTTGAATTGTCTTTAAACAATATTCAATATAGTCTATGCGGGTACATTTGTCTTCAGAAATACGAATATCTGCAATAGCTAGCAGCATTTATTTTAGGGTTTATGCCGTCTGACAAATGGCTTTCTTATTTTTCAATATTCATATATGTAATTAGATATCAGCCAGAATGAATTTCAAAGCGACTCCCATTGGTAGAAATTCCATATACCGCAGTGTACATTTTCAACATCTTCTGATCGGAGCTTTAGCTTTTTTTTCAAAATGGCGGGAATGCGGGGGTTGGAGCGTTGAAATAAAATCCAAATTCATTTAACTACAGACCAGTTATATTTCCGGTAGAATATAACTTAAATTTAATCTCTGTCAATTACAACTAAGCACAAAGTTCAAGCCCTCATTGTCTTACTGCGCAACCAATTCTTTTGTATCGTCAGTACAAATTGACCTGTACTTTAAATAATGAAGCGTCATACATGTGTCTAATGTATAGTAAGTAAGCCAATTTCTCAGAACCACATTTTAAAAACGGTTTGTGTATTTAAGTCGTTGAAAATCGTATAACAGTTGATTGCGTTTAAGAAAAACAACGAAGCAATTGTTTTATATAAAGTGTATATATTCTAGGTTAATAAATGATAGTTTGATGTTACCTACAGCTACGTAGATAACTCTAAAGCTCTAAAACTAAGAAGACTGAGGTAAGGTATTCTTAGAAAGAAACAAACATGTGTTTACTAATATGAATAACATTGGGATATACCATTTTTGTCTTTTGAGTCTCACTTTACCATATACTCAATAATGTTGAAATTTTAAGACAAAATGAGGATTTGTGAAGAAGAGCGAACCCTCTTTTATAAATGACACACGTATAATAAGCGTTAATGCATTTATGCAAAAAACTATGATAGCAGGTTGAATTGCTATAGAAATATATAATTTGCATTTTCTTCAAATTAAAAGTAGGTCATTTCCTGCTTTCGAAGACTGTGATTCATGAGTTCTTTAAAATACAAATTGAGACATAATTTTCTACAGTTCAGCATTATTAATACCATGTAAACATCACAGTGAAATAGACCCAAATAAACTCCCTAAAAAGTTGAATATAGTATATCAACGTGACATTCAAAGAATGCTACTGATCTATTGATGTCTGAAACCTTATTAACTTACCTTTACCAATAACTCGGCAGGATTTATCATTGCATTTGTTGCTAATGTTGCTGATGCTGCTGTTGATGTTTGTGTGTTGTTGTTGTTTTACTTTAATTTCGTAGCTTATCACTATTTAGCTAAAATGTACTTAAGTTGTTTGCGTAAGTACATGGAGAGGCAATACAACAGATATCTGTATTACTTCATATTTTTGCATGATACCCTCTCTTTTTTACATCTGTCTTTTGAATATTTCTACTTGCAATGTCAGTTATAACAATGAAATAATTAATCTCCTCTTTTAGAGTTGCTTTTGTATCTCGAACGTAAATTCTTTGCAATGTTGGCGAATCAACCCAGGATGTATTTCACAGGAAACGTAGTCATTATTCTCTTGTTATTAATACACGTTTACCCGAGCTTGAAGTGTTATCATATAATTGTCTACAGGATAATCGCCGCCGTATAATTTTATCATACGATGATATCGAGGATTTTTAATGAAATCACTGTAGTGAGAAAAGGCAAAACCAATTACATAATTCCTTCCGACGTGGCGCACCTAAAAGGAAACTTGATGAGATAATTATACGTCTACCATTTACTCACATTTTGTATCAGAGTCCATTAAATTAACTGGACATTTTACCATAATCCAGACATGCTTTATATCATAGCATGATGTTTTTACGTTTTGTCTGGTATACGATCATTTGCATTCTTTTCAGCTGCGACTTTCACTTGCAATTATTCGTCATTTTGTAAAATCAATGTCTACTTGCAAGCCATTTTGTTGCACAATATTATGTGTTCGGAAAATCCTTTTGTAAAGTATTACCTTGTCTATATGCTAAAACACAGTTGAATGTATTTAGTGTTAATTTACTATGCACAAAACGGTCATCGATTTTTAAAAGATGACAATATATTTAAATGTCAAAATGGAAATATTTACTTGAGGAAATTCAAGTTAATGGAGATTGATAATGTGTTTTTTGTAGGATTTAGTGCAGTGCAGTGCAACCATCAGCGCCGAAAATGACCAGTTCAAAAGAACTATCAAAAAGACATGAAAATGTGGTAAAGTTTATGATAACGAAAAACAGGAAACATATGCTGTTGTCTAGATGTGGATATTTTATTAAGCAGCTTTGATACTGTTATTTCTTTATTATTTTATTTTTCATATCCAAACATAGAAAATGTGAAAGAAATCAATAGAAAATAAAAAAATATTTGTGTAAACACACTGTTAACTGTTAACACTGCGAAAAAAATGAAAAGATCCTACGAGTATGACGTCATGTATTGAATATTGACGAGACAAGAAATACACCTGATAGCTAAACGTTAGCGCGACAAGAAATTCCAGAAATTTAGAAATCCCGACTCGGCAAACGTTAATAGCTGGGATGAACTGTGACAAGAATAACATCCCTTCCTGCTGCAAATTATCTCCCAAAAATAAGACTTATATTATCAGGAATGAGAAATCCATAGCTGGTGTCACTAAGTCATGTTATTTGCTCTATGTCGTCTAGTTTAGGCTTGAACCATATACAAGACGAACTGGCAGTTTTAAGAATCATTTTTATCATAATACACATCTCTGCTGTAAATTTTAGGTTAAATTATTCTCTGACCATCAGAATGTTTAAAGAACAGGTCAAATAAAGAATATAAAATATTTATCTGAAAACTGTTTTTGCTAAGCCTAAATCGTGCGTTTTTAAACAAATGTCCGTATAACAGAAAATAAATGATGTCACTTCTAGCCAACGGTGAAGTGTGTTTTCTCCTACACAATAGAAATGTTCACACATGGTTGTGAAAACATATTTGATAGTTTGGATCAGAAGTCTATTCAAACAAAAATGTTGTTTTCAGGTTTTAAAATAAACATAATGAAGTCTCTCTGATGTTGTTGTTATTTTTAAATACTGTTAAGAAAAAACGTATGACAATTTATTGACTTTCTGACATGAAAGGTTGAGCAATAAAATATAAACACATTTCCGCAAATAGTCTATGCTTCTTTAGTACATATGTAACTTTCACAAACATCTAATTCTAACTATCAAGTACAACTGAAGTTCCATTTTGAAAGAAGGTACACATTTGTTTGAACCTATTTAACCTATTGCATCATCAAAATCATGGCTGAAATATAATCTTACTCTTTTGCAACCAAACAAATGATATGGAATAAATCTTCCAGTATAAGGCAGTAATTAATTCAAATCTCATAACTCACTTGAAACATAAAAATAAAATATTCATTGGTATTGAAATATTGTTTTACGGGTCCGCTACCAGAGATCCACAGTTACTACGGAGATCTTAATCAGAGAAACAACGCAATGCGTTAAGGCAGTCCAGACCTTTTGACGTTTAATTAAAAAATAATTGGATAACGTCAAAACATGACGCGAATGTTTATTTCAAGTCCGGACATGTCATGAATGTCATGAAATAACTGTGAACGAATGACAACAACAAATCAGATTTACATTCTGTACAAGTATTTGTCTTTCTGATAAGATTATTAAAAACGTGTGTTGGTATAAAGCATTACATTTTTGAAAGTTGTTTCATATAAACGCTCAATTTAAGCCACAAATAACGATATGACACAGTGCTATGAGCATTGCAACATATACCAAAATTTGAAAAGGCACATGACAATGGTGTTTACTGTTTATGGTCATAAATCTGCACCTAAACATAATAAGAAATAAGACAACTGTTTGTTGCACATAGACGTTCTTCTATTAATAAAAATCCTACTATTTTACGACTGTTTTGTTTTGTTGAAACTTTAACTTGGGCGTTTTGGCATCCAATAAATGACCTCGCTTATGTTTTTTTAAACACTGGCATTGAAAGCCAGTTTCGTTTCATCTACAAAAAATGATTAAACATCTTCATCCCGTTTATATATTAAGTTGAAATTTCGACATTCCCCTTCTCAAGCCAGGATTGTTTCGGACACTTTGCTAATAGCACCAATTAAATGTCAATCAAATCTTTCTATGACAGTCCTTAATCTTCTGTACATGTTTCTAGAAATGCAGATAGTTATGATTGTCAATCGCGCAGCGGTCCGACATCATGTGATATTTTGTTTTTTGTCAATCCACCTTTTTTCCATGGTATCCCTGTGTTATTATAAATATAATAAAATGACTAATGGCATGATGTCGAAATATTTTTTCTTCCCCATGTTTAACACCTGAGGTTGGTCAATAAAAATTTCTAAGCACAACTATCTTTATCGGTGTCTGGAATAATGTTTTATCTACCATCGAAGTATATTCGTTTTGTTTACAAATAAAACTGATTTGATTAGTCTGCTGAAATTAAAGTAACTGTTATAATTTGCATCCTTATATTACTATATATTAGCTCTGGTTTTAACTATATATTCACGCTTATCTTAAATGGTTGGTTTATTCGATTAAAAACTGAGTTCGATTACAATACAGTAACTTGTCTTATACATCGTTTCACTGTTGTACCTATGATCCACCAAGTTAACATACATCGAATGACAAAGGAATGTTCATTGAGAACAATAACCGACTGTCGTAACATTCTACTAAGGGGCGGGGAATAAAGAGCATAAAATACCTTAATAGACAATTGCGTGTCCAGGTTTGCGTGCTGTCATATAACAATTAACACTTGTTTAGAATAGTAAACAATTCTTAAGTTTGTTGAGGCTTATTTTATAGGAATATTAATCAAAATAAGTGAAGTTGGAAATGAACTTTTGATATTTTAATGGATTTAACGAAGCCTATAATTAAGGATGCAATTAAATATTCAATCCTACTTAGAGTTAGTAATTTACAAATCAACCGTTATATCAATTTAAAAACCTTTTTAAGTCATATTATAAACAACACATGTGTAACTAAGAACATCTCTCGACGTAAAACACTCAATCTTCATTAACTATATGTAAATAAAAAGATATTTTCCTTATATTACGAGAAAAGAACAAAGCCAATATGTCCTCATCTGAATTTTATATCCGTCTGTGGTTTATTGTTCTTAGCTGATGGATACGGCACAATGCTGTACTTCCATTAAAAAGTCTTCGAGAAAATTTGCTTCAGAGTTATATGCTCTCCGTGTTTGCATAGACATAAAATGTCATATTAGAAAACTTCATTTTGCATTATACCAACAACAACGACTCTGCGAAAATAAACGTAATGGAAGGGTCGTCATTTCTAGATGTTGTTCTAATTTTTGTTTTGCTGGTGTTGTTGTACCTGATATTTTGTTTTGCTTTGTTTTGTTTTGTTGATATTTATGAAGTTGTTAAATAAAAGAAAAACATACTGCAAAATATTTATCGAATAATCTTTTATTATTAATAAACTATTAGCTTATTTTTTATGTAAAGTCGTCGGTCAAAAATGCACATTACCAATTTATGGTTTTAATTTATGTAATAAAAATGCTAGATCTACTGATGCATGCCAATTACAAAAATACAGTAAAACTTGTTTTAAGCAGCCACCCAAGGGACAGTCTAAAATATGCTGCTTAAGACAAGTTGACTAAATAAAAAATATGACATAATTGATTGTTTGCCTTTTACTTTGGGTATATATGTTAAATAAAAGTAATAATAGTAGATCGAGTGCAATGTACTATTTGAATAGATATTTAATACTACAAAACTAAACTGCTTTTATCGTAGCAACGCACGATTCAG
Organism: Sinonovacula constricta; assembly: GCA_007844125.1. Classification (NCBI taxonomy): domain Eukaryota; kingdom Metazoa; phylum Mollusca; class Bivalvia; order Cardiida; family Solecurtidae; genus Sinonovacula; species Sinonovacula constricta. The sequence continues at coordinate 31,570,096 of CM017567.1, forward strand.
AATATTAGAAGTTCCTGACTAAAACAAAAAAATATTGCCCCATTTTAGTAGTGTGGTCACTTACAGTACAAAGCATATAAATTGTAAATTATTCACATCAAATTTATACTGTGTGTACCAAATCTGCGTCAAATTTTAGTGCCACAAATCGTCGAAATGTGTACATATATTCGGTCAGCTACATTCTTGGTGAGTTTTTGTCTTTTTTTCAACAAAATCAGCCAGGTGTGTGCTATTTGACGAAATATATAGTTTTAAACATCAATCAATCAAATTTTGAAATAACAAAATCCGACACTGTGACAGTTTTATCTAGATGTAGTCAAATAAAGTCTATGCCTAAATTGACTCGCTCATAAATAAACGTCTCTGCTACCCGTTTCACTAAAATAGACGCTGAATCGATACTAGCAGATACACTTTTTTTCCGACTGCCAGATAGGTTATAACAAAGAATCGATCTTGATTTGGAGATCGGAGCAGTGAAGCGTGATAATGATGACAACTGAGTGGGGAGCGAGGGATTACCGGTCACACACACGTTGCGTGACAACAACTGACGATTGGCACGTGCTCACTGGCGGCTAATCAGGAGTCCATTAAAAAGGAATTTGCCCAATCAAGCTTACCATTGGCCGCAGTAGAGACGTGACCGCTCGCAGTAGAGACGTGACCGCTGATTAGACGACAATTAAAGAACAAATTTCCTGTAAGAACTGACTCACTTACTGCATTTTCACTGCTCTAAACAAGTGATCAATTCAATTCAATATTTTATTGGCAACAACTCATTTGTTCATTCCTATAACATTAATACCGCTAGCACATGTTTGACTATTCATTTTTCGACAGCGTTTTTCAAGTGATTTTTGTATGCATTTTAACATACTTTATGTCATTGGTACATGTCTGCGTATTGGCACATATCTTTGAATGTTTCCAGATTTATTTCAACTAATTATTATGACAGTAATATGTTATGTTTATGATTTTGAAACTACACGTATTTGCATATTCGCAAAAAAAATATGTAATATTGTATTAATCACTGCAAGATATTTAATTCACACTACATACATAAATTTGTATATTTACTTTTGACATTGATACTAAATTAACTTTGATACTTAATTAAGATCTAAACATAAACAGTCTATTAAACCCATTAACACTTTATCTCTAATGTTGCTTTTCTTAGATACAATTCAAATTAGTTATTCCTTGGGCAATAAGGTACTTCACGCAGCTAAGTTATAGCTCTGTCGTCAGTTATAATGTCATGGCCTGAAAATATATCATTACTTGGACTGTTTACTTTAAATTAATTGTTTTCTTTTCGCCAATCGTCGTTGAGTATCCCGACAGGAACTGCGAGGCTAGAACCCTAGTTGTAAACTAATTTGAGCATACAAACCGGTCGAAGGCTAGAAAGACCACGATTGCTCATTTTCATGAAAAGGTCACTTCTTAAGGAATGTGTAACTTTCACATTAAAATGGCGTGGGATAACATAAGTTTCATGCTTTTTAATATTAATATATTTTCCTTGAACTTAATCATATTTTAAAATCACTAAAGTCATTATCATTAGAAGTAAATACAAAACTTGGAATTCAGGTAGATCCTCGCGTATCATCAATGCAAGGACAAATTATATTTATATTTATTTGTCATCTGAACAAAAACTATAATTTTAATAGATGTCCATTGATGTAACAACCGATATTGGAATAGTATTACTATTTAGATTACTTGCCTGTTTGTTGCTTTTTTTCTTTAGTAGAAACGAAAAAATCTTCAATTTACGCAAACAAAATTCTTTGAGAGGAAGTACATAGACCTTTAAAGACGATATCGTAAAAATGACCTACAAAAAGTTGACGTGCTGGTAGCGCAATCTATAGACCGTTGGCTCCATGTTCGGAAGGTCGCGGGTTCGAACCCGTGCCGCGACTAACCAAAGTCGATGGAAGTGGTACCCGCTGAAGCGAATATAAGGGTAGTTCCACGATTGATTCACCCGGTGTCAGGATAATGTGACTGGATGTGTTATCATGCCAGGTAGCATTATGTCTGCTTCAAGTGGACACTGTCTCCAGATAACTAAAATACTGTTGTTAGGACGATAAACCCAATAAATTATTACTTTATAATAAAAGAAATATTTTAGTGGCAATGTGTTTTGGCTATATTGGTTATGATTCGGACCAATCATTTTGAAATGAAGAATTGTCACTTGGACTGTCTACAATAATAAAGAACAATAACAGAAAAGACAAATTAATTGCATTGAATGATTTCGATTAAATTTGTCCGCTAAACTGGCAGCAATGTGCACTGAATATCAATAATTTCAACTGTATTTTCCCCATTTCTTTCCTGCAACTTTTTATGTGCCTAATGTCGCTGAAGGCAATCCTCCTAATCAGATATATGAATTATATTATCGAAGCTAAACAAGCGGGTTTTGATGGAGGCAGATCGTTCAGACAAGTTATCCTTTTGTTGTTTTGTCTTTATATAAGGAAAGAAACTTTGAGGATGGATGTTTAGTCAGTCCTTGGCATATAATAATAGCCAATCTGACATGGTAGTCTTCTAAAATATACAAGTATTTTTTATATAGACGTAGAATAGGTTTTCCTATTAATACAGTATTTAGTATTATTAAAATAGGTTTATTACAACGTAAAAATAAACCGATTGCTTCATGTATAGCAATTCTAGTTGCTGTAGGCAAACAATTTATTCTTTGTCATGAGCTGATGCGTGCGTCGGTAATTTTACGACTCACTTACAGAAACTGATGTCATTTTTAATATTATTATGTTTGCTTTACATTAGATTGCAATTGCAATATCAATTTGTGATGTGTTTACATCAGGTCTTCATGGTAAATTCTATTTCTTGATTTTAAATAATGGTATATCGGGTAATAATGTCGGTCCATATTGCCGACTGACCGTTCCAAGGCGGTAACTGTCGGGTTTGCTCTTTTCCTTAAATGCCTCATCATAATTTTGTTCTTACTTTTCGCTTGGCTTGTAGATAAACGGATAAACGCCTAGTTATAAATATTTAACATTGTACTTTTGTTAACATTTTCACACGTCGTGCTCTGAATAATTTGTAATAAAACACAGCGCCAACATTTGAAAAACACAAAGTATTTCAGTTGTTATTTTGTTATACTTCCTTCCCGATACAAAAATGGAAAAAAATATATTATTTTATAACGTTTATCTAATTTAAGAGTATATATATAAGTTGTAGTGAGTACTGTGTGTACAAACCAATTGCCACAATGTATCAAATAAAGCATGGTAGTTATATCTGATGATTTTTATAATAATATAATAAGAGGAATGGCTGCAGTATAAGCTTCATATAGAATTCTTTTTATCAATCAAATACCATCTCGCAGAACCCGCCCATCCATGCTAACCAGGGAATGATACTCCTATCTTATTTAAGGCACGTTGCCGGATTTTCAATAAAATGATTTATATACAAACTTCTTCCTTCCGGATTGCAGATTACTTCATTTCCAAAATATGGAAAGCCTGGAATATTTATATAAAAGAATGTTTCAGCCAAAAGTATTTTCCCCATTTTCCTATAAAGTTTAGGACTAAATTAATCTGTTCCAGGAATAAGCATTTACGAAAGTAAATAGCACAATTAAATTAAATTACGTCACAATTAAAACAAATTATATTAATAATATTGCAATGAATGACAATTATCATAATTTTAATAAAAATGCCTCACTAGCTTGAATGGAGTGACGTTACAGTATAGACTAACCAATTAATATCAGTTGTTAGAGAAACCTATATGTACCCAGCCCTTAAAAGTCCCCCATATTTTATGTAGAGGGATACAGGTAACAAGTTAAGCACAAGAATACTGTATAAATGTTTATCTCATTCATACTTCACATATGCCAAAAATATCACACAGAGGATGGTACTGACAGAAAAACACATCATATTTCATCCTATAAGGATTGTTACGTGTATTTCCTTTGATGGACGCTGAACTTTGGTTCTTAAAATCCATCTTCACATGAACAGGATGCTACAATCATTTATTCGTCTCTGGTCATGTTTGTTCATGATTTAGAAAGTACATTTTATTTGTGGTCAACCATTTTTGTGTTGTTTTTCAAATCGAAATAATACCATATTCCTTTTCAGAAATCTATGTGGACATTATTTTTCGATGACGTCACTACTTTCATCAAAACGTATAGAAAATATCAGCGCATGGACATTTTGTTTTCATATAGATCGTTTTTCTTTTCGTTACTTGCATTTGAGAAACTCGTCAGGAAGTGCGAGGTTAGAGCTCTGTAAAACCGGTTTAAGCACCCCAGTCGGTCCATATTGCCGACTGACCGTTCCAAGGCGGTAACTGTCGGGTTTGCTCTTTTCCTTAAATGACAAATCACAAATTTGTTCTTACTTTTCGCTTGGTTTGCATGTGAAATACCTTTGTTCTGTGCCTTTTCGGAGTTTGGTATATGTTGCAATACTCATAGGACTTTGTCATATATTCTTTTCCATAATTTAAAGTTCAAAAATCAAAATAATATGTTCATGTTCCTACCATTTATTCCACATGCTAACAATATGCAAATATATTCAAATACAGTAATTCACAGATTTTCTTCTATTTTTTTACTTCAGTCTGCTGGCGATGTTACTTTTCTAAAAGAATGTTCAGAATAATAGATGGATTATAGAAGGATATATTTATTGCTTAACGGTTTTATACCCTTGTCCACCCTGCCATACACATATATCTATTTCCAGGGTATTTAAAATGATAAAAAAAGATTAGTCTACGCTCTGGCTTTGAGACTTTGCTTGGAAGATGATACTGAATATTGAACTAATTTTGTGCGTGACAGAACGCAAAGCCAATATCTAGTGATATTTATTACACATGTCAAATTTGCATTCTGCCAATATATCTTTTATAAATAATCAACTTTTAAAATTGTCACAATTGTGTAGCAAACTTAATCTATCAAACTGGATGTTTTAAAATTTAAATTGTTCTTTAAGAGGTCATTTTGCAATAGAAAATGTAAAATGAAAAAAAGTTTTTGTTGGCGTGGTATAAGAAAGCAGCAGTGCATTTGAGTTGACTAGAACAAAGTTATAAATGAATTGTAATCTAATTACTTTCAATATTTTATTATTAGTTAATCATTATCGATTATATTCATAAAGATCCATTGATAAGCACTTATCATTAAATTGATTCATTTAATTACTACATAATTGTACGTTCAGTGACGGTTTGGTACTGTTTATTTCGCCCTGCTTCTGCTCTTGCGATTTTATGTTTATATCTATTTATAATCATATTTTTCTTTATAACAATTTTTTTCTCATAGGCGAACATGAAATTTGGCAAAGGATTCTGAACAGCATACATTATTTTTTCGCATTATTAAACGGTCTAGATTACGGAATGTCGATATTGGTTTATGTCGTGAAATGAATATTATTTATATAGCCGATCCATTCGTCGCGATCTGCATGTTGTTCAAATAAAACAAAGCATATTTTGGTTTCTAGCAGTTAATATTTACCGACATTGCAGCGTGCAGCAAATAACGTTCATCGCACCACGATCGTCCTCCCGCCAGAGAGTGTTGACAGTGGATGTGTCCACTATTTAGAATAGGGTTTCAGAATTGTTGCTGATATTCGATTCAACATAGTATCAGCTTAACTTTTCCATTTCTTCTAAAATATAGCAATTTAAATAGACACAATATTTTCGTCTGAAAACAAAGATGGCATGTACTCTTATTCCTGAATTTCTTTGGACCTGCCAAACCCTAAAAGTCGATATTCGTATATCATAAGTTGAACTAATATGTTCTGCACTACAGCAATAACAGTGGACATTCCAAAGCAGATTTCAAATCTATTTTTAATCACACTACTGAGTTATTGAAAGTGAAAAGAACATTAATCACAAAAAAACGCAGCTATATACTGCATGAACATCGCGAGTTACTTGACGATGCGCATCACTATATAAGAAAGTGAATTGCTCGATGAGACAAGCCTCAAATCACCGGCTCCATTCCTTAACAAAACGATCATCTGTCCGTGTATTTAATCAAATATGGTTTATCATTCTATCTCATAGACATATTGATGCCCTGCTTAATGAATTGACTGAAGCATGAAAGCATTGGGCTGGTTACATAATATATGTCTAGATAACATAAACTGTCGACTATTATCATCATTTAGAAGAAGTCCATTATTAAAAGTGGTCAGTATATCTAATGAACAATGAAAAATTTATCAAGGTGCCGTAAAAATACCAATTTGTGTATCACTGTCATTAATAAGATAAGTTGCCTGTCTTCATCTTCTTTTTCTTATAGCAGTATCAATCATCGTTTTTGTCATTTTGCTTTTACTTTATGTTTTAACTGATGATATTTATTTTTCGATTATCAAATACAACACACTTGTAACTTTTCAAGATATAATTAATTATAGTTTTTTTACAAATGCGGCCTATTTATCCAGTATATATATTTTTAGTCTAATTCATATTTCATAAATACATTAAGCGACAGTTTAATTATTTAATTTACATTAAGAGTAATTAAGTTGAAACTATTCTATATTAGTAACAGATCTATTGCTGTTTTCTATATCCGTGCTGTTCATCAATCACGGAATTACCATACTTATAAGCATTTATTGCACTATTGTTCATCTTTATCAATGATACAATCATAAATAATGTGTAAGCATCACAATAGAATAGACCCAAACAACATGAGGTAGACGATCATATATCAACTTGACATTAGGGGGAATACTAATTGTGTATTAATGTCTACATCTTAGCCAAAATAATCATCGTGATATACAAAGAATACTAATAATATATTATTATCTGTGTATTGTCTATAAAAATCGACATGGCATACAAGAAATGCTTATAGTATATTAATATCTGCATATAACCGACAATAATCAACTGGCATACACTTATATCAATAGTATATTAATATATATGTATTACAGACAATAAATGATATAGAAACTATACTGGTTGTATATTAATGCATATGTATTTCCGACAAAATAATTACAATGTTCATTTTATACAACGGCCTGTGCAGTAATATTATGATTTAGATAATTGCTTAGTGCTAATTTTTAAAGTGTAAAAGAAAGTTTATAATAGAAGAATAAAGTCATTTAAATCCAAAGACGGCCTCACGAAAGTGACAATTTGTAGAATAAAAGAACAATCGAAATATCAAAGGAAAATGAAAATGTTAACATTTTTAAATATGGCTGAATACGATTGTATTGATACAATAACCTGCCGTTATAACGAATAAAGACAGTGCGGAACCAATAGGAGCACTTTCATGCGTCTTGACGGCGTTTTCTGCATTTCAATGAAGAAACAATGACTTATTTACAAAAGCAGTCATCAGATATGTTTTCGTCTTGTGTCGTTAAAAATTATTTCAAGACGCATACTGCATGTTTTCGTTCATTCTTGTTTAAAATATATTACATTGGGAAAAGGAAGGAAGATTTGTTGTCTCGTGGTTCAGAAGCCTCATATTCATCAGTTGTGAAAATAATAGGATAACAATCACATTCTCATAGAACCTTTACTGGAACAGATGTCTCTTTCCGATTTTTCATGCATCAGTCGTTACCTTTCCTGTCTTTAGTTGTCACATTGTGCCCAGTGACTTTCGCTGAAATCAATATCACACTGGCGGATATTTAAGGTATTAATTAGAGAAAGTGCGCAGATATTTTATTTGCTAATACATGTTTTAGATATTGTTATAAAGGGCCATTCGGAATTTCATGGCAGAATTGCACTGCCAAATGACGAAAATAGGGTAGTCTTTTTTTAATGTATAATACCTTTCTCATATTTATATTAACGATTTAAGAATACTATGAAGTGAGAAGAACTAAAGCAAAATGTGGATGTCGATATTGTACACATTACTTATTTCTCTATTTGCGAGTTCGAAAGTCATACTAACGCATAAAACAACAATGTAATTGTAACATAACAGTTCAGGGCAGAAATGGACGACAAGGAGACTGACTCTAACAATAGTCACTGACTTCTTTTTATTTCGTCTTAAATAAAAACAACCTGTTGAAACTTTCAAAATCATAATGCAGGTTATGTTGTTTGGGAATTTTAAGTTAACATAACACCACAAAAACGAACTACATTAACTTTGCATCTACTAAGACATTTGTAGTGCAGTCGGTAGGCTATTACACTACCAGGAGTTGCAAGGAACAAATCATAAAACAAACATGTTTACATCTTTGCATATATTACATTTTTTTATTCTCTTACTCTTTTTGCGGCCACTTTATATACTTTGACATAGAACGGAAGATGTGTCAGTGACAATTAAAATTATGGACATGCAAAACTTTATATCCTATGTCAGCTAAAATTTATTTTGCGTTGATTCGTGTACCGCGAAGGATGAAGGATTAAATATCGGAAGGTATTTTAGCCAATATGTGTTGTGTCGGTTCTTCTATGATGACTTTTGCCTGGAGCCTTTCTCCACCAAAACAGCTTGACCATTGGTCCAATACTTTGAATTTTAAAAATAAAGCAAAACATTAAGCACGTCAACATATTGTTATTTATGTAAGAATTCTTTTTAATTTATTAACAGTAAATGTTAATTATAGGGAAAAAAAAGAGAACAAATAATTTAAATATCAAAATTCATGTTTCAAATGCCAATTAGACATATAGTTATCTCACATAAATCGTAGCAACTTTAAGCCAGCAAATTACGTTGTTTGTTTCTCAACTATTTTGCGCATCGGTAACCCGAGCCTTCATCAATTGAAGACCGGATTTCCAAAAAGGGTCAGGAAAATGCACTGTTTATATCACAGACAAATTTAAATACGACTGTCATTTGTGACTTGTTAATGTCAGTTAGACACGGAAAATTCTTATTCTTAATTTCAATGATAGTATCTCGGCTAATTGTGGCTATATATGACTGGTCTTTTCCGGAATTAAAGCATAATGGCATGATGATGTTATAGTCTCACGTGTCAACAAAAACTAATATGATTGAACGAATGCTGATTGACAACAGGAACATGCGCAGTATGTTTCGTTTTGTTTTTAATATTTTTTCGTTTATCAGCGGTGATTATTGTTGTCTTTAAACTTAACCATTGGATCAGTAGTTAAATCAGACCTTCTCAGTTTATGTTTGTACGTCCGATGGACTATTAGTATGATATTAAAAGGCTTAATAAAGCCATTTGTCTAAATTTCTTATTATCAGAGTCTAGGTTTGAAAATTTTGTAAAAATATTCAATGTTTCTAGTTCGATTCAAGGAAGCTAGTAAAATTAAACGCTTGGCTAACCTGCAAATAAATATAAAAACAAGGAAAGTACAACGTGTAATTTATTATTTTATTTTGGTATTGTAACACCTTTTTATAGAATACTTACAAAGACTTGTGTAATTAATTTGTGCGTTATTTCTTTTGATCACTTTATTATGGTTGTCAAATATATTTTCCCTTATACCTAATCATTATATCATATTAATGTTTAAAAATCCTTTAAATGCTTTACATAAATATGGCCATTATGTGTGTTTTATTCTATTTCGAAATTGTTAGTAGTAGAACAAGTAGTAAAAGTAGTAGTGGAACAAGTAATTGCAGTAAAATTATAGTATAGCAGCAGCAGTAGTAGTAGTAGTAGTAGTAGTAGTAGTAGTAGTAGTAGCAGCAGCAGTAGTAGTAGTAGTAGTAGAGGTAGTAGTTGAAGTAGAACAAGTAATAGAAGTAGTAGTAGTAGATCAAGTAGTAGTAGCAGTAAAAGTAGTAGAACAAGTAGTAGTAGTAGTAGTAGTAGTAGTAGTAGAACAAGTAGTAGAAGCAGTAGTATTAGTAGTAGTGTTATAATTATCATTAGTAGTAGTAGTAGAACAAGTAGTAGTAGCAGTAGTAGTAGTAGAACATGTATTAGTAGTAGTAGTAGTACCAGTATAGTAGTAGTAGTAGTAGTAGTAGTAGAAGTAGAAGTAGTAGTCGTAGTAGAACAAGTAGTAGTAGTAGTAGAACAAGTAGTAGTAGTAGAACAAATAGTAGTAGTAGTTGAACCGGTAGTATTAGTAGTAGCAGCGGAACAGTAGTAGTAGCTTTTGTTGTAATAAGTAGTAGTTGTTGTTGTTGTTCCTGTTGTTGTTGCTGTTGTAAGTACAATAAGTTATAAAATAGTAGAAGCAACATACTAGAAGCATAAACAAAATAATAAAACGATGCAAACCCGATTTTTAGTCTATCAATGTCGATACATCTGTTCGTTCCTGCTCATTTCCATAAAGTATACATCAGGTTTACGTCAGTTTCAAAGGAAGATATATCTGCCCTATCTACAAACGAAACAAATTAAGAACGTTATCTATAAAAGCTTATAAATATGTATGCATAGAGGATATATTATCTTAGCATATATAATAAAATAAACGAATGAAAAGAATAAACAAGTGATAAAGCAAATCATATTTGTTGTCCATTTTATAATTATATTATAAAAATTGAAGTTGTAAATGTAGTTTTGTTGTTGTTGTTGTTGTTGTGGTTGTTCAAATTGCATAAGCGTTAATGCAAAGCATTCTGTTGAATGTAACCAGGTTTTTGCCATAATAAACTGTTAACCAAATGTATGTCCAACAATTTGTCATTCATCAAAGCTGTCTAGAGCTTCCTGTCATTACCTTTCCGGTAGAGCAATGTCCGAAAAAAACAATCCCTTATGTACGACATTCAAGGCATCACAGAGAACACGCGCTAAAAGCGTCAATTTCATGCGAACTGACTGCTTAATTATTGACATTCTTTTTAACAGCAGCACTAGTAACCTCAGCTAGCATGGTTGCCGCTTTATGAGTCTCGTCAAACAGCGCTGATTGCGTTGTTGTTGCCTACTGCCGCATACACGTCAGTTATTCCATATAAGACACAGATCGTGATCAATAAATCAACGAGTTCATCAAATGCTTGTAAGATAGGTCTGGTTATTCATTTGTAAGCTCGGGTATACAAATAATGATCAACACATTTTAATAATTATAATATCATCATAATTAATAATTAACATGTCAAATTCAATTAAGATAATCAGAGAATTTAGCATAGCATTTCTAAATAAATCGCCCATATTCAATCATAAAGGAGTAGTAATGACAATGTCAATTATTGCAAGCACTGTAATTATTTTCTAATTAAATTTTCCATAGTCAACCATTAATTACAAACAGGTTTACAGACTCAAATATTAACATATTCGTTTGTAATAAAAAGTATAGCAGTTAGCTGCGCCAGACATTATATTGCTTCGTTTCTATTTAGGCTATATAATGACGACACTCGGTAACTTAATATTTACTGAAAGGGTTTGTGTCTGCTTTCTTGCTTGTGTCACATATAAATATCCTTAAGGCTCTAAAATAGTGATGCATGTATTGAAAATGTTGCCATCGGTATTCGATCTTAGTTAATTTAATTTCAACAATTTATTCTCTGCTTATGCAAAATCTTAAACTACATTGCGTCATTAGAAATTCCTCTGTCAAGGCCATTTTTCTATTTTTCACATTTCTATAAATTCTATCATGTCAATTGTTTCTTGTTATAAATGTAAATATTTTGGTGAATTTAGCTATAAAAATCATCAAAGGAGACTGTCCATCCGTATATTTTTATTTAATTATAAAATTATGTTTATCTCCATGCGATGACAATGGCATTAAATCTGAATCTTTTGTATGCCAATAATGCAAATACAACAAAGTGAATGTTCGGCAAAATGCATGTTTGTCTTCCATAGCCCCTATTCCACACTATCATCACTAGGTTCTTAACTGAAGGGCACATAATTTTACATTAACCAGAAACTTGTCGACAATGTTAAAGTGTCGACAAAAGTCAACAAGTTTCCATGGAAACAATTAAGTTCACGAATAGTCAAGCATAAGTTAGTCTTCGTCTGTTTGTCCTAAGATGGTCACTTGTAGCAATCTGCAAGTCATTAACTAGGTTGAGAGCAATAGCATTTAAGACGGATATTTCTGTCGTTTAGTAATAAAATATAATATGACTAATTTCTCGTCAATAAACACAATTGATGAAGTTTAAAGTTCGTTTTTATTAAAAAATATTAAACCATTTTGCTACAAATGACAAGGCTGATTCATAAGTTCCGGTTATTGCACTTTATTTCTTTGTAAGCCAATATTATTGCTGGCAGTAAGATATACGAGTGTTTCGTGTGGAAATAAGCAAATAACTACGCTCTGCTCTCGTCTTTCTATATATTAAATTATTTGTATCTAAGATAGCAAAGTCATTATCCAGTGATATTATTTTAAGATTGTCAATCTTCTATCAATACTATTAATAATTAACATTATCTATGATAAAAAATGGGGTGCGGTTTAATATTATTACGGGTACTACACTTTATCAGTTTATCAGAAAGTGAAACCATCAGCATACATATTTACCGATACTGGTGACTTGTAAAAGCTTCAAAAATCAAGTCTTGTTAACGTGTAAATGTTACTTACTGTATGGCAATGTGCAATGAAAACCAAAAAACAACATAAATGAAACACAATGTTCTGTAGAACGTCATTTTCAAATTTCTTCTCTTTCTACTGACCCTTTAAACAAAGAGAAATAACAGGCAATAAAGTTCAAAGATCTTCATCTCTGAGCCACTGTCATTATAACTGAATACATTTTGATTATGTTGTTTATCATGCAATTATCTGTGCCTTAATCACAAATTCACATTCTCTGAAAATATTGGTTAAAATGTAAGAATATATGACAAAGTCCTATGAGCATTGCAACATATTTCAAAATCTGAAAAGGCAAAGGACAAAGGAATTTCACGTGCAAGCCAAGTGAAAAGTAAGAACACATTTTTATGAGTCATTTAACAAAAGAAAGCAAACACGACAGTTACTCCTTGGGACAGGTTGTCGGCAATATGGGCCGCCTTGGGTGCTTAAACCAGTTTTACAAAGCCTCTTCTGTTGAACTGATAAATTGATCCTTGCAAAGTCCTCGGTAATTGTCCCAAATTTATTTCATGGAAAACTAACTGCTGAAGTTGTCAACTGTGTTCTGAGTTATCTTGTTAGAAGAATTATTTTTTATGAGGTTACTAGCAAAACATTTTAAATATTTCTTCTGAAGAACTCCTAGTAAGTTTTGTTTTGTCCTTTTAAATTTCGTTTCTCTGTACCTTTCACAGACAGAGGTCCATGTTCAAATTAATCTATATCTATTTGGCGACGTTTGTTAATCAATTTATTAAATCAATTAAACCTGCTGGTAATTCAAAACAGTTGTTTCGAAATAATTTTCTTTCTTATAATGATATGCCTATTGTATTTGTACAACGCAAAATAAAGCACAACCGTTTAAACTACTACGCAGAATGTATAAAGTTCGAATGTAAACTGATTTTCTAAATAGTTTCAGGATATTGCACATTTCCATTGACAGTCGATTACCAGGATGATTGTATAACGAGCTGTCTAAATGTAAGTTCGATAAGGAAACTTCATGTTTTTCAATTAAAAGAAAGTTGTCAAAAATGCGACAATGTTACATGAAAAAAATGTAATTTAATTAAAGGATTGTTTTATCTAGTGTATTTATGACATCTGTATGTTCGTTTATGTGGATATGTCTGTGAATGGTCATTCTGTCGATATTGATAGATTGTAAACCAATTTTTGTGAACTGATATATATTATTATGAATTTGAACTAATGACAACATTTTGTTTACGATTTAAAAATGACGAACACTCTACTTTCAAAAAAATGTATAAATGGTTCTAAAAACTCCTGTGCTAATAGTTTAATATGGATTGCATTTTAAAAAACGAAGCTTTCCCGTTTTTTTCGACGTGGTTCTAAGAATATACAAGACAAGGTTCTTTATTATTGCAAACTATTGAACGAAATACCTGAAGACAAGAATAAAATCTACGTTCTGTTTTTATGTATTTAAACAGATACATTATATTCATTAGTTTGAAAGCGGCGTCGTATTGCTTTATATTAGATGATGTCATTCTCTGTACAATGACTGATGTATAAAAACGTTAAACAAGGACAGTAAACTCTCCCTAAAGGATCACCCTGCTAAGTAGGACAACCCTCTACGATGGGCATTTTATTTCTAGAATTGTGTTTTCTTTACTTATTTTTATGTAACACAATCCTTGTCATGACAGTATATATATATATATATATATATATATATATATATATATATATATATATATATATATATATATATATATATATATATATATATATATATATATATATATATATATATATATATATATATATATATATATATATATATGTATATATTTCCTTCAACGAGCTATGTTACTAATATTATTATCACAAATCTGTAATTTTTAAGTCTTATAAATCTGTAAGAGCGTTGTGCAGGCAATAACTAACGTTTATCATTTATTTACCTATCATTTGTCAAAATGTGTTATTCTTATGGCATACTGCGATGTGTTAACTAATCGAGTATTGTAATCTCTTGACAGGTTTCGTTGTTAATAAAAAATGTTTTAAGAATTCTATGGCGTTTCCACGTCCGTAGCTTTGCATATTTTCAGCAGTCAATAGTAAAACTGTAAAAGGTCACAATATAATAATAATAATAATAATAATAATAATAATAATATCAGCAATGAAACAGAATAAAAGTTATACGGCAAAAGAACATGTGAGCAGAAGTCCCTAACCTACAGAGGTTTGTTGTTTACATGGCAAATCATTTCATTACGTGTTGAGGACTGCATTTTTGTAGAACAAAATCAAATCAAAATACAGTCAACTCTCGTTATCTCAAATTTCCGGTTATGTCAAACTGTTTTCTACGGTCCCGTTTTTCCCCTATAGATTCGTATAAAACTGTTGAAATCAGTTGGTCTTTCTCAAACTTCAAATTGCTATAAGATGCAAAACGGAAACAATAGTAATTTTCACACCTACCGTGAAACTCGCGAAGATTTGGGCGCGAGTTTTATCGCCAATTATCGGCAATCAGGATGTCTCGCTATTTAGAAAAGAGGTTAATCGATTATTATTTAATTAGCTGATTTAATGAACAACATTTCGTTAATCAATTAACGCTGATTAAAGTGTTTCAGTTTGTACTTGTTGTTGTAAATAAGATGAGAGGTCGCGTTAGTGATTTTATCATTCTTCCACTACATACCTACAATACACGTACCGATTTTTGAATAAAAAATTAAGATTATTTATGGCAACAGTCGTTACCAGCTATCGTGTAGCAGGTAAGATTTTTAAAATTTACACAAACTATCCTTAAATTCGGATAATTCAAACTTCGGATATCTCAAACTATTTTCTACGGTCCCTTGAAATTTGAGATAACGATAGTTGACTGTAGTAGCACAGTGGACAAATACGGCCTGTTGTGTTATGCTCGTGCGTGCCGATTTTGACAGAACGTGATATCTCGAGTCGTTCGTGTGCTGTATTCATCACGAAACTCTCGTCAGAAAATAATTGATGATTATGTGGAGAATGTTGAATTTTGTATATTTATGTTTGTGTTATGTCATTTTCTGTTAGATTGTATAAATCATAGCAAACGGCTCGCTATTCATTGTGAAACAAGGTGTTTGGAACAAAGCCATAGAACGCAGAATTTTGTTCAGAGTACTAAAACTTTATACGCTGAATTAGATATATCAATATTAATATCCAAATTTCTATATATATCATTAAGACATTTACAGAAATTCCGGAGCATATAAAATTATAAATGATTTATTTATTATACATTATCTGGTAGTGTACATTTCTATATTTGGGTGAAGAACCTGTATGTTTTAGTTATTGCTTTTCACTTAGCTTGAAATACATTTGTCCTGTGCCTTTTCGGAGTTTGGTATATGTTGCAATGCTCATATAACTTTTCATATATTCTTATATATAATATTATTGACAAGTTTCCACAATATTTATATTAATAGCAACATGCGGAATGTTTATTATTAGCATCAAAAGAAGCTATTTTAAGGTGGCTAAAAGCAAATATGCATTCGTCGTTTCTAGGACTTTCTGATTCAATGGATTTCCTTTCATTCAGTAATCAAAAAGTTTTCGACTTTCCAGTAAGCTTAGGATAGTTCCTTTGCAGTAGATTGAAATTACGATTCCAATTTGTGATGTAGTAATTTACCTCGATCCGCAAAATTCTTATTCTTTGTGAAAAGTAATGTCTTTAAATGTAATGACTCTCATTTACGACTGGTTGTTACCTAGAACAAACATAATGGTTAAGCGATCACTTTATTGAATCTTTTATAATCACGTCGATCAACGTGTACTTAAGCCAGTTATTAACTGTGTTCCAATACATTTTATGGGCATGTATTCGACGTCAGAAGCCGTAATTATGTTTTTATTCAGATCGAAACTAATATCTGGTGTATTCATAATCTCCTAACCTATATTAGAAATCAGCTCCGAATGAAAGTGACATTTGGTTTACTATTCCTTATTCGTTTGTTTCAGCAACCAACGATATACATACCAACAGACAAACTCTTTGTTTCTTAAAATCGATATGATGTTGACTCGTAGAACTTGAAAAGCATAAAAATAAGAATTAACCAAAACATCTGAAATAGAATCACACATATATATTCTGATAATAAAGTTATAGTTTAACAAATACTTTTAGATCCAGGAATGATGGTGCTTTGGTCTGTTATCGTTCCGATGTTTAACATTGCATGTTTGGCTTTGAATATTATCAAATCTGATGCCAACAAACTTCAGATTTGCCAAAAAATACTTTAAATGAAAACTGATGCTTTCTTTTTGATAGAATTAATTGTATTACTCTCAGATGCTTACGTGGATGTCATTTCCGATAAGAATTAAAGAAAGTTAAAAGCGCCATGTGACAATCGCAATCAGAACATTTGAGACATCTTTTCTTCTCAGACAGTGTGAAACACGGATGGTCATCTCTCTTCAGAATCATTGTTACCGGAAATTTCCAAGATGTCGCTCAGTTATCGTCAGCTGCAGTTATTGTCTAAATGTCTGGTTCATTGATGCACGAGGGCAATCAAGTCGCAAAAAATAATAAAATGAATTGCTCCAATGCTGCTGTCAAGCTGTTAATGCGCGACATTTGTTTTGGAAGCAAAAATGAATAATTAGGCTTCAAGAAAACAGTGTGGCATTAATTCTTCCCCTGTGTAACCTTCAATTAGTATTTCAGAATTAGCCTTTCCAATTAAACTTTTATTAAACCAAAAATGCTGAAAATTTAATACGTAGTTTATAGGTTAAATCATGGGCTGTATTGTGTATTATGTTGGTACTTTGCACAAATTCTTATTGAAAAGAGGTAAGTGTTTAACAATTTGAACTTTACTTTCCTTTGCCATACGGGTCAAGTCAATGCTCATTTAAGCATTAAATGCCAATTTCAACAACTTTTAGAAAAGACGAACACAACTGTACTTAAAGCATTGAACGTTAACATAATCTCATTACAAACAACGCTGCAATTTCAGATAAAATTGTTTCAATTGAATCTAAAATAATCCTCATGTTTATAACAAGGCCGTGATCATTTTTCTGTTTGAGGGATGATATTAAAGGTTTTAGTTGTGATTAAAGTCTGGCGGGCCTGCTGTCAGAAATGAAACGATATTAAGGTCATTGTGATCAAGGGTAAATACAGCTCTTTCTTTTTGGCGTTTTATTAAAATTCAATAATTAATTAAAATGGTATGAGGCTGTTCAATTCAACTTTGGATATATAAGGAATAAAATCAACGCAATTACTGCAAATAAATATAAAGTGTTATTAACATTTTTTTTTTATTATGCTTGTTAGTTATGCCCGAAAACTTGTAGGACGGATAGAGAGATAACTCTTTTTAGGATGTCAATTTGAATAACTGTTTGACACCAATCATTAAATCATATTTTATAAATGATCATGGCTTGCGATTATCTTTGTCAGAACCACACCATTTTAATGCATTCTCTATTCCGTGGTCATAAACAGTGTAGGACAAGGATCTGCATCACAAAAGCGAATACGATGGACGAAAAGAAATGATAAATCACATCCAATAACACAGGATATGAACCAGGTTATTGAAATATATCGATTTCTTAAAAAAATATCGTTCTAGTATAAATAGCTTGCTAAGGAATGTTCCTAGTTTTCAAAATATATTTGACCTTTTATTAATGTTTTTCTTATATTTTTTATTATAATTATTATATTTTAAACATAGATTCTCGCGGATGTTGCTGCCCTAACCAGAGTTTTGGTTGGTTTAAAACTTGCATTCAATATACCTATACGTCGAGGGACTCTCGAATATATTCATAAGACAAATAAACTTATTCATACATCAGCGCATAGATACAATCTTACGGCCATTGTTCAAAGTAAACATTTAAATGCTCTCCATTCATTTCCGATGACAAATATATTCAGGAAACCTCTTTATTGATGGTTGATTAAATTTAATTTGTTAAAACAGTTGCTTCTAAACTGAGCTGAGCTATAGAAGTAAGTTCCCGTCTTCTTATAGGGCTGCCGGATTCTAGACTTTGTCTATCAACGAACGGTAGTTCAGATAGACATTGGCACAGCCAATCAGAAATGATGTGACATTCCAAGGTCTGGCAATGTCTGTCAAAACAGCCGCCATATTGTTTCGACAATCTTAACAACAGCCAGTTTTAATGCAAATTATGCAATGGAAAATGTTTACATTTTGTCTCACATTACAAATATGGATTCTGATGTGAACAACAAATTTACATATGTACATGTATCCTGAAAAAGGCAAACTAAAATAGTTATTATTAACGACAACAATCAAAATGTCTAATCGAGTAGAATTGACTTTGAAACTTAAGTATCATTTATACTTGTATGCATTAACTATTTTAAACAAGAACAATCTCTCTAAAAGCAGAAAATCTCTACCAACAACAAGTTGAGAAATAAATAACTTTCTTAGTTACTTAACTTTATAACAGATGATTTTTCCTATAAGGAATAGATAGACAGCTGCTATGTGTCTACTTCAATGTCTACCTGTTTCAGGTATTCAGTAATTCCCTATACTAATACAACCCTCTATGAGAAAAACCTTCAAGAAGTGTAAATCTACCAATGTTTAAGCACCTTAGTCGGTCCTTTTGTTTGCAGTTCGTTCCAAGGCGATAACTTTGGTGTTTCCTCTTCGTAAATATTGTCCCGTCTCATTATATATATATTATATACGATATTTATATTTATAGTTATCCTATCCGGGTGTTATGACATTTTATTTGTTAATAATACATTAATAATATATTACTATAAATTACAATTGAATATTATGACATCTGGATGAATATATTTTTATTTATCCGGATGTTATGACACTTTATTTGGCAATTAAAAATTAATTTAATTTTCAGAACCAAATTACCTTTGAATACTTTGCTTTAACTAAGACAGTGGTATAAAAATGCCAAAAAGAAAAATAATAATCTAAAAGACATGACACAATGCCAGATTTACTTTACAACGAACCAAATAAATTAGCTACTTGATAAACATTTTAGAAAAAATATTAATTAAGTGATAATTCTTTCTGTAATTATATTGTTATGAGAAATAAAAACAAAACATCCCAGGTGAGTGAATATGCTAATTGTTAATCTTAGTTATATTGTCATCATAAATACATACATACAAAAATGGAAAATCTTACACGACTAGAACTAATGTATATAAGCAGAGTAAAGTATGTTAAAGCACTGTCTGCTCGCCATAGGACCTTTAGCAATAGAACACAACATTTCGTAATTTGAACTATTTGCTTTCTAAAAGAATCCATGCAATTTCACCTACCGCCAACATTTTTCTAATATCCTCTTGGCACGGAACATTGTGATTTTTAGTAAACCCAATCGACCTGTTTATTTGCTCTTCTAATCAACTGCCTTGACTCATCTATAACAGAATTATAGAGATACCAATTTTCAGCAATTTCTTATTGCTAAATGCGGATGATAGATCTTTTATTCCTTTGTAATTTGAGCTTTGTGTTAAATGATGCATTGCATGTTGAGATTACTGCAAAACATTTAAAAAAACATGTAGTGGAAAAAATATTCATTCATTACTATAATCTAAAAGTAGTTTTGGGCTTCATGTCTGTGGATAAATTATCGATGCCCCATAATAAATCAGCTAAAAAACTTTAAAGACAATAGTTAAGTAGTGTTATTCTTATCGGAAATTATTTTACTTCCATATGTGCTTACATAGAAAGTCTGAAAAAAAATAAAAATAAATAATGTCATCGAAGGAAAATAAAATATGTGGCAATTTAATTATAAATTTATTCGCTATTTCCTTCTCGCCGATATATTTCATATGTTATTATAAAAAAATATCATGACATAGAACCCTGTAGATACCAAGCGAAAATAATTTTCTTAAGAAATTGCTAAATATTTATGCTAACGTCCTACACTAGCGAAATTGATTTTTAAGGAACTGCTAAATATTTATGCTAACGTCCTACACTACACGTTTGGTATTTACAATACTCCGGTTAAACACGATGAACAAACGAAGAACGATGTGATGACATTAAGCAATATGCATATTTTTGCATTCTTAAATTGCACCTGGTTATGTTGTTGGTGATGTTTTTATTCTATTCTTGTTTTATAGTCACAATATGGTCGGAGTTAATTAAATTAGAAGACATTTACTAAATTGATAGTTGTATTATCTCTTGTATGGCGTTTAAATACAATGTGAAACTTAAATACTTCCTAATTTCAGTTGTCTTTTATCAAAGATGTCAGAATTTAATTTCCCGCCATTAGGTTTCAGTGACTGTCATTTTTTCATATTGTCGAGGGTAAATTGTAATCCATATAATACATTTCAATAAAAAATAGTTCAGAGCTGTAAAGTTATTCAGAATTCCGCTATGGTTGTCACTACTGCCATGTGATAAAAAGAAGGTTTTTTTGTTGTTGTTTTATATAGATTTACGTACTTTGCATGTCGTACAGCTATTTGGCAAATATATATTTTGGGCTCAACCAATTTATCACTCATTTCTCAGTAATATAAATTAGTATGACTTTGATTCTTAATTGTTTAACTAACGTTTAATGTTAAGGTGCGAATTATATTGAAAATTGAAACATGTTATATTTCCACGTTAGCAGTCAATAAAACGTTTGTTATTTATCTGATAATATGTTCAACAATAATAACAAAATATTTTTTTATTTACGCCGTGTTTCAGTATATGACACAGACAGTATTACAAAATAAAACAACCTTTAAAAGTAAGGATTAATAAAAGAAAATACCTATAAGAATTATGACAGCTATTTACATCTAACCGGCCTTCAGACAAAGGATAACAGGGTAAAGGTAAAAAAAGACAGAAACACAGAGACGATACATATCACACAAAAAAGAAAACACCAGCAGTTGTACCGCCTTTAAATGTATGATTATTTAAATATCAAGTCTATATATTGTCAACAGCTAGTATTTGTTATTAACTGACATTATACAAATAAAATTAGACTATTTCCTTGGACATTTTGAAATAGGTTTTGAAATGTGTTTTATGCTTCGAGCTAAATCAATTTGCTTCTCCACAATCAAAGCAAAGATCAAATGTATTAATTTAACATTAAGTGAGGACAAGAATACTGCCAATTTTCTGTTCGTATCTATTTACTGATAAATCATCATCGCGTTTGATTCTGTTTATCAATTTAAGAGACTCGCCATGCTTTTATCAGATGATATTATTTTCAATAGATGACCATTGAGAGAACATATTGAACAGGTAACATCATCTTTGTCGCGACAGCAGAAATATAGTGCCATTCAACGACCTGTGTATTGGTTTACAAATATTAATACTTCTGGGTAAAAAGCAGACAAACAGTTCCTTTAAACCATAGAGGCTTTGTCAAAATATAGACGGAACCTGACAGATTCCTAATTTATCTCACTTAGATAGAGTGTCGACTGAAAACGATATTGCTTGTTTCGTAGTTTTGCTATTGTCAACTGTCAAAATGTTTCGTGTTTTTGTATGATGCGAGCATGAACTAATGTAAAGTGGTTTGCTGTTGGCAGTGCAAACAATTTGTTTACATTTTGGGAATTGTATTGTTTTGTCTGTTCACGTCGTATTTGACAGAGTGTGATCTATCGAGGAATTGTGTGATGTATTCATCATATAAATCGAGTTAGCATTAATTAAATTATTATGTCGGAATATTGCTTTTGAGATTTGTTTTCCACTATTAACGTTCTAAAACAAAACGTCTCCATCAACGCCAATTTTTTTAGTGTTTAACGTCATAAGTCAGTTTTATGCATCTTTCTATTTAACATTTGAAAACAATTCGCCATGTTTGTCTCATTTTGTTATGAATTGATGATCTCTCAATATTTCAGTGTGTAACTGAAGCGTGAAGTGCTGAGCCTTTTGCACAACAAGTGTCTTGATGGTGCCAGGCTGTCTACAATTACATGTAGGAATCAAAGTGAAATAGATCCTAACAGCATATTGCCTACAGAAGATGTAAAATCAACTATGTATCTGTTTTAACTCCCGATGCAGGTGCTTAGTGTTAGTTGTTTCACTTTGACGGGATATTGTTATTTACACTGTTTGTATGATAGAAAAACCCTCAGGAAGTGCGAGGTTGGTTCGCTCCACAAACCAGGCTTAAGCACCCCAGTCGGCCCTTTTGCCGATTGACCGTACAAAGGCGGTAAATCATGTTGTTGTTTTGTGTGTTATGTTTCGTCTCTGTATTTTTGTCACATTTACATGTAAATTGTTTGACTTTGTCTACCGTTACAAGCAATTTAAATAGCGGAAATTTTGAAAGGACCCTTTCTTATTTACCTATGCATGAAAATACAAAAATGAAATTATACTTTAACATTAAACTAAATAAGTCAATAGTATCTCCATTTTACTTTTATATTTAGCGACTGAGGCTGTCATATAATAAAACGCTTAAAATGATAGTTTGTGCGTGTGTTTGAATTGAACAAACGTAAGGAGAAAAAAAACATAATAATGTCATTTATGCTAACAATATTTGCAAGAAATATACTGTAAACTGAGTGTTTTGGACAGAAAAAAATGAATACACAGAATTAAAGTTTATAATACTGAAGAATATCAATATTATTCGTCCTTTTTACAGTCACCTATCATTTTACGGATATCAATTTAGATTTTCTGTATCCACCAGCCAATTCGTCTTTTCACGACTGCTTTTTGTAAGTATATGTGTACTGCATGTCATCGTTTAGTAAAATGAGTAGTACACATAACTGTTCGAGCTATAATTGTTAATAAATTTAGCAACTAGCTAGGTGTCATTAAACAAATAATATTTTTTCCTGAAAGTTCATATTTGTTTTGTTTGGTTTTGTGAAGATGAAGAGACTGTGATGCGTGTTCAAAGCAAGGACATGGAAAATTATATTTGACCAGCTGGAATTGTATCCTTGTTAAATGTGTGTGCAGAATTTATATTCTTCAAATAATATTATTAAACATTAAAACGAATATTTTGTATTGATATACATTGTGTTATATATTAACTTCAAATTAATTAGCATTAGGAATGTAGCTATTCAATATACCGTTTCTGATTAAAGAGGGTTTTTTGGCATTCAGTATTCAGAACGATATCGCCTTACTCTATAAATAGGTTTAGGATGTAGTAGATGTTATTTTGTATAAGGTTGTAATTCCGATTCGTGATGCAGTAATTTCAGCTCAGCGCGAAATATTCATATTTTTGTGGAGAGTAATGGCTTCACACCTTATTACTCTTATATATGGTTGGACCTTCGGGAAAACAAACAGAATTATAGTCTTTCGTGTCGATCTACGTGGAAGTATACATGGATCAGTTGTTACTGTTGTACCAGTAATTTCGTTTCTTGAGCAATAAGCCAATAATCCAATAAGAAAAGGCCCTATCAAAATAACCACAAATATGATATTTAAACCTATATGTGACAAAAACACAGAGATTTGAGAGTTGACATAATACACAAAAAAAGAAAAAAACAGCAGTTACCTTGGAACGGTCAGTCGGCAAAAGCACCGACTGGGGAACTTATGCCTGCTTTGTGGAGCGCTCCAACCTCGCACGTCCTGAAGGTTTTCCTATCAAAAAACGATGCAAATAAAGATAATCCTATCAAAGTGAGACAACTAACAGTAAGCACCTGCATCGGGAGTTAAAACTAATAAAATGAACTAATATATAGACAAAATCTATTGTCAAGTTCTGTTATCATTTATTTCCCCAGAGTATTATCAAATTTATGAAATTAAGGATGAGTCTTCCAGCTTG
Source organism: Sinonovacula constricta (assembly GCA_007844125.1). Lineage (NCBI taxonomy): Eukaryota > Metazoa > Mollusca > Bivalvia > Cardiida > Solecurtidae > Sinonovacula > Sinonovacula constricta. The sequence goes on from CM017567.1 coordinate 31,594,687, forward strand.
ATGTGTTTGTGTTTATACCTTTTCTGGTTGTACAGATGAAATATCAAAATTACTTAAATATTTGTTACAAAATTAAAGTAAATCTTTTGCTTATTTTACATTTTACACCCTGACAATTACACGTTTTTGTACACTATTGATTGGATTTTAGCTCGTGCGACCAAACGTCAAATATACCACGGACTTCTTTAATCACTTAGGACTTTAGTGTGCGCATCTAAAGGGGAACTCCTAAAATAGAATAATCTTACAAATACGTAACCTCATTAAACTGTTTCCATTCGATATTTTTGTTACGCAACTATAAACGGTATTGAGTTATTTTTGTTGCGACCCATTTGAGAGTCAATTAGGTCTATTTCTTCGTCTGCAGATTGGGCTTATTAATTATATTTTTTATGCTCATTGATTTATCCGTTGAACCAAATCTGGTTGTAATTATATTAAAATACTTTTACCTTATATTTTATCACCGTTGGGCAGCTAATGAAATACGATCGTTAAATCTGTTTAGCATGTGCTGATACAGTTCTTATTACAATGACTTCACGAATTCGAAGTGATATTGTTTAAAGCGGAAAATGTGTAGTTATTTATTCGAGGCATCCATAATTCAATTATATTGTAAAGCAACTCTAAGGAATCATTTATTTTCTTAATATCATAAAAAGGCTGCTTTCTAATTTTTGGGATCCAACGACTAACCTATAGTGAATCATGTCGAACTATCCAATTGGAACGCAAACCCTGAGAAAAGCAATAGTATAATATAAATTGTATCAGGGCAAAATGTTGTGATTTTAGAAAAAGAAATATTAATAATATCAGAATATTCACTACACGACAGTCGTAAGGCTGTGCTACTTCATCGCATAAAGACATCGATGTTTCTGTGATAAGGTTGACTAGTCGGAAAAGATCTGAAATCATTACAAATTCTCTGTCAAGTTAGAAATCATAAATGGTAGTTTTACGAGACTGCCATCCGTATACAACTTCTCCATAAAAAGCAGACCATTAGGTATGTCGTCAGTGTTCATTATGAACCAAAGTAATTTGATCAGATGTGTCGACATGTGTTAACAATTTTCAAATCAATGTCATTAACGTGACGTTTCGTCTGACAAATCATAGTCCTCTTATTCAATTTCCTCTCGAAGGCAAACGTCATAAATTGGCGTTCGTTCTTCATATAAAACGGCCTATCGCAAAATAATATTGTTATTATTTAGTGTGGAGGTATAAGATCGTGAATTGCTACACTGTATATCTTTTTATATGCCCGCTCTACCTGTAGAATTAGATGTCATAATGCACTTTAATTAATTAGTATAGTCTATTTCAAGTGGCTTTCATTTACTGGAATCTTCTGGAATGAAGTAAAACGTTATATTGTGTATAAAATTGAAATCGATTTTTCTTGTAGATCATTTTTGAAATTGGTAACAGTCACTTAGCACAAAGTACACTAAATGCTTAATAATTTTCCACTGTATCATTATATCAATATCACGTGTTTTTAATGTTAATCAATTAATGTAAAAACCTTATTGCAATTACTGGTGTGTGCAGTGATAATTCTTGAATTCACTTACATAGGCGAATGATTTTCTTTATTGGTTCAGGGAGAGTAACCGTTTGTTTTACTGTCGATTGCTATGGCAATTTAGTAAGTATTTATATCGGGTCGTCACGGAACATTCCTATTTTTCATGTCAACAATTGGAGTCGCTACGTGTTAGCTTTGTATACGATTCATTTATTTGTGTATATTGGCTCATTCAGAGTGCACTTGGTAAGCAGAAGCATAACATAAAATAGTCTGAGGATAAAGCCCATCAGTCTTTCCATTGGTCAGCTGACCGTTCCAAGGTGGTAACTACTTGCTTTGTGTGTGTGTGTTATATCTCGCTTCTGTGTTTTGTCACTTTCTGCATTTACCATGTTTTCCTTTGTCAAGATGTAGTTTAGATTTAATATATGTGGAAATTCTTATAGGACATTCTCTTATTTACCTTTTCACGTGCCACTTAAAAATTAAAGATAAGGCAATTGTACAAATACTTAAAGCAACAGGATATACATGCAGTATGCGTCTTTTCTTGTTTCTGTGTTTTTCAGCAGAGAAAATGATTTGATTATTACACCTTAGCTATCATACTGCAACTTTGCACACAAAAACACTGAACGCATTTTATAAAATTTATTTTCCACTCATATGCTTGTATGGATCTCATTAAAATCAGAATTAGCTGAATTACTGTAAAATAAAACAGAAAAGTAAACATATTCTGTAATCAATATCCACAGATATTTTCATGCTATAACAATGGAAAACACAAACTGCCATCACATTTTGGAAACATTGTTACGACAATTTGTCGTTAAGTTATTGGTTGTTGCAATTGCCGAATGTCTGGTGCTTTAAAGAACGAGGACAATTAAGTCAAAAAATTAATAATATGATTAAATTCAAATCCATTTGTGCTCAGAATGTTAATCTGCTGCTTGTTTGTTTGTTTATTGGGTTTGTCGTCCCACCAACAGTATTTCAGTTATCTGGAGACGGTGTCCACTTGAAGCAGATATAGTGCTGCCTTCACTGTGTATAGCATGCCGTGAACACCTGGCATGATACCACACCCAGTCACATTATCCTGACAGCGGACCAACCAGTCGTGGAACTACCCTTATATTTGCTTGAGCGTTAGCAAGGGAGCTATACCACTACCATTTTAACGACTTTGGTATGTCGCGGCCCGGGATCGAACCCGGGGCCTCCCGTACCTGGAACCGACGCTCTACCGATTGCGCTAACAGGTCCGGTCTCTGCTGCTTGTTTGCAAGAAAATGAATGAAGAGTCTTTATGTCAGCAGTCTGGCATTAAATCTTTCCCTTTGCAACCATTTATTAGCGTTTATAAAAAAAAATTCACAGCAGAACTGTTCTCAAAACAAACAATACGGAAAAAAGTAGTTTATAGCTTGAATGAGTAATACTGAAGCCATACTTATAATCTTGTTTGGTGTTATGAATCTTCTAAACATGCCTGTACCTGTCTTTGGGTTAAGATTTTAAATATACACAGCTTTAACTGTATGGCTTTTTATTATATTAACTGTTTTCAATTATAATTCACATTATTTATACAGATAGATTTTTATATTTATGCTCAAGAATTTTCTTTTAATTTTAACCCGATTATAGACTAGTTTCGTTAGACTCCAATATATTCGGCGCCGTATGACTTATCAAGTGTCGATGTGCCGTAAAACCCACAAATACAAATTGATTTTATCAAATCCAGGCTGTAGACATCACACTTAGACATTGGCTGGTGCATCCGTTATAAAACATTGATAGTGGGGTTCCATAGAAATAAGCATGTATAAGAGTAAAAAGCCAAATTTGACAGTAAGCACTGCATTAACTACTAACACGTTCAATATATATATATAATAAATATAACATATAATATATATTAAACAGAAACCAAAACAAAATATTATTGTATCAACAAAGTTGTATCAGTACATTATTTCTCATTGCCATAACCAATGCATAAATGTTTACGCCATTAACTTTAGAGCACGACACGATACCTTATTAACATACAAAACTAATAAAGTAAATAAGATGTAAACGACGTTGTAAAATAAGGATGAATAAATTGATTAATATCGTCTTTTGCAATCTTAGGGATAAATAAGTATTAATAAAAATGTCACTAGTGTCGTTGATATTGCTATTTCAGATGTTGTCATTGAGGATGATGTTGTCAGTTCTATTACAAAGGTGATGATGTTTTGTCGCTAACATTGTTCCTGTTATAATTGATGTCATTATTATCATTATTATTATTATTATTATTATTATTATTATTATTATTATTATTATTATTATTATTATTATTATCATTACTTTTATTATTTTATTATTATTATAATTATAATAATAATAATAATAATTATTATTATTATTATTATTGTTATTATTATTATTATTATTATTATTATTATTATTATTATTATTTGATATTATTGTTATTAGTATTATATTATTATTATAATCATTACTTTTATTATTTTATTATTATTATAATTATAATTATAATTATTATTATTATTATTATTATTATTAGTATTATTATTATTATTATTATTATTATTATTATTATTATTATTATTATTGTGTTTAACTAGAAATATGCCCAAAAATATCATTTTAAATAACACTTTAATAACGAACAACAATGTGTACTACTTGATCAATCTGCTTTCTTGTAATTATAACATCGATCAGACAGTTAAAGTCATATTGGCGATGTCTAGTCAATAGAAAGCCAAGGAGGACCCTAAATGTATGTCTGGACAGATACACCGGCGCACTGTATATCAGCTGAACGACAGCTCCACGATGAAGTTTTGTTCTGACCGGGACTTCAACCCGCGTAATTTGGGGCTAAGGAGTTACAATCGGCGGTTCTTACGACTCGGGGACTGTTAATCAATGGGAAAATATGGCATGTGCATGAAACTGCTTCATATTTCTAGAATGATTTTGAAATAATTGCTTTTAACTTACCTGACATTAACCCGTTCAGCTCTAATAAAAGCACACAACATATATTTATCTTCTTAGAATTCAGAGGACATTAAAGCAAAATGGATTTATTCGCTCTCAAATGATAACATATATGTGACGCTTTGGGTCTAAATTGGCGACAACCTTCTTAATTGAATTGAGCATGAGCATTGTGGCAACCGTCTTGCACTATATCCTTGTTTCCAGACATATTAACGGAAATAAAGACAATAAAAAATTACATTTATTTACGTTAAAGGTCTAGTATTTGAGGTGCGTTGATAATTCAATACGTGAAGATAGAGGATGCATGTATTCTTTGCAAATATTATAACTTCTGAATAAAAGGCACAAGTTTACATCTATCACTGATTTTCCAATTGTTTACAAAACAACTAAGGGAATCATCGTGGCTTTTATACCGCGGCTCAGTGCTCGTCTAAAGGTCACGTGACTATCATTTAACAGATAAACAAAGAAATGGCTGACGCTAGTAACAGTCCGAATAATGTTTGAAATGCCAATTGACGTACCAAATACAAAATGCAAAAACTTAAAATAGTATTAAAAAATAATTTAAAATACCCCTTCTAAAATACTGATTTTAATAAAACTGATATTTTGCCTAACGCTAACATTCAATAAGGTTAATCGTAATAGCCGGGTTTTTTTAATATAAACATCTATAAAATTAAAACCCTATCACATTATATATATATATATATAATGTGATAGGGTTTTAATTTTATAGATGTTTATATTAAAAAAAACCGGCCATTACGATTAACCTTATTGAATGTTATATATATATATATATATATATATATATATATATATATATATATATATATATATATATATATATATATATATATATATATATATATATATATATATATATATATATATTTATATATAATGTGATAGGAGTTTAATTTTATTTAATTTTATCGTGAAGTTCTAAAATGCAAACGTCCTGATTCTAAAATACAAATACAATCATAGAACCATTGCAAAACGCCTTCAAAATAACCACAGATATTTTAATCTAAACTGTCTCTAGAGCAAGACAAACATGGTAAATGTAAATGTGACAAAACACACAGAGACGAGACATAACACATAAAAAGGAAAGCCACCAGTTACCGCCTATTATTTAGGATAGTGTCTTTCATAAAATTCTTTCTAATTCCATTTTAACACAAAGCATTTTTGCAAAGTCGTTAGTAAGTCCACGTCAGAGTCCGAAAAAAAATTTTTTTCGGAACAAATATTCAAAATTTTCCTCTTTCTTTTATTACAGTGTGGGCAATTTTTCCTACTTAAATAAATATTTTTAGCGAAATAGTTGAAATTATGGTACATGTATCTTGGCGTATCTTTGATTGATGTATGCGACCGTACAATGTCTTTGCAGCTGTTTCCATTTGCAAAATATAATATAATAATAATAGTCTTTCTGGTCCTGGAAAGACGTTTGAATATGATGATTTTTATTATTATATATTAGATAAGCCAATATCTAGTGATATTTTATATATAAAGTAGCAGATTTGAAGTCTAAAAAAAATCTTTTAATAGATGAATAATAAATCCTAAGTTTATCTTTCACATTATATAGATACTAAACGAAGTTTATTGCTCTTTTTAATTATTTGGAACATGAAGCCGTTGAACCTGATATAAACCTGATAGACACAAAAATCGTGCCAAGACAAAAACAAATATAAGTAGATGGTCGAAAGTTTGCCTGTCAACAATTATAACATATTGTCTTTCAAAGTGAGGGAATTATTACAAAATGGCATAGCTTAGTAGATTTGTTAACAATACGTCTTTACTTTAAGGATTTGTTCCAGTGTGTTTTTTAACTGATATGGAATGTCTAGCACGACTTTCGTAATATTTTTGCAATGTTCACTTTGTATTGTATGCCATTTTAAATGCATAAGTAGACACTTAGTTTACGGATTTATTTCATGGTGTGTTCACTAATATATTTTTATTTTAGGCTTGTAAGTATCAATGTGGATAAAATACACATTTAAATATATATCATAAAGCGTTTAAATAACTATGTGTTGTACGTGTCCTACAATTACGATCGTAATGGAAAGTTAAAAAATGTTTAAAGCTATTCTTCTTGAAAATGTTCATCTTTGAATGTGGAAATTGATTGGTCACTCTCTATAACATACTTTTTTATAGTTCTAAGAATTTCAAATCTAGAACTTTACTTCCATCATTGGATATTTTGTGTGTCAAAACTGTTTAATTATATTTCGGAAGATATGATTGTGATACCAACCTCGGCAAGAAAAAATAACAAAAATATCCTCGTGTTCATTCTCAATAAGTGATCGATAAAACATTGACAAGGAAATTTAAGAAATGCAATTTTAACATTCTAAGACAAAACAAACTCAAATCTTCCAGTGCGAGTTTTTTTGTTTTGTTTTTTTTTTTCGTTTTTTATGGTGTCGTTAAAGAGAATAAGGCAGCTTTTATTTCAAAAATCGAAAACGGCAGTTTGTAAACATCTTCCTACATGTCTTCTTTATGAAAATTATATTATATATTATTATATCTATTAATATTATAGAATATATACATCGTTTTGGTATTTACAGACTATGTCGATCATCCGTTCTAATAAGTCAATAAGAAACAAGAATAACTGACACATATTATCTGAATAAACTGCTTTAGCAAAGTAACTATCATTTGTAAGCTTTAGACATGTACAATAGACCTAAACAACATCTTGCCTGAGGTGGACGAGCATATATCAGTGACATAAGCGGAATACGGAATGCTAATGATATATTAATATCTAGTTTTACTTTCATAACTTAGCTCCATTTTTCAATCCATTTAACAATATAGGTAATTAAAAAATAATATGTGCTTGTTTGTGCGGTGTGGGCTGGACGAGTGTGTGAGAGAGGTGGATCGAAAGAGAGAAAGAGAAAAAAGAAATAGAAAACGCTTAGTGCATATGCATGAAAGTTATGTTGTTTTCCTGTATGTTCATGTGGATCCGTTCTCTTTATCATGCTAAAGGGAGAAAATTAAAAATAACATAGCCCAGTGTTATGATTTGTCCTACCTTTATCAGCATCTCCCTGTCACTATCATTGAATCATATTTGTTTTGTTTTTTTGTTGTTCTTTTGTTACATCGCACCGACACAGTTATGGTCATATTGGCGAGTACAGCTAATTACAATATATCACGAAGGAAATATTCATAGTTCTTAGATTATGGTTAAAGAAAACCTACGAAACAAATTCAAATTTTGTGAAGAAAGCAATGAAAGAAAATAAAATAAAAAAACATTTGACAACCGAGAAATTAGCCATAAATGACACTCCAAGAAAATGTCCTTTTAAATAACCACATATAGTTAAATCTAACCTACCTTTAGAGCAAACAGGGTAAATATAAATATGACAAAACACAGAGACGAGACATAGCACACAAAAAGAAAAAAAGAGAACATTGGATTTCTCAAATGTAATCAGCGAAAACAAAACAGTCCCATCAATAATGAATTGGCAGAGTCAAATAACGACGTCATTTAAAGAAAATAGTGACGAAATTGAACAACTGTCCACATTGTATCTTGGTCAACAACAAAAATAGTATTTCCATAGCTTAAATCGGAGACACCTAAGTTTACTTTTATTATGTTGGCTTGACGCTCTTGCCATGGGAAAATGGCAATATTCACACGGAAAAAAACGTTTCGATGAAGAGTGGACGCGTTATTTTTTATACATTCATTAACTTTTAAGTTAATATGTTAAGCATGATGTCACTACAAACTTCAGTTCTTCCAATCCCGAATTCCGTTCAGTTAGAATTTATAAATTATCTATATATAAAGATATATCTTCTTCATCACTTATGAGTGAATTTCCGGAAATAGTTCTCTATCCACACATTGAAATAAGTGTACCCACATTACTATTATAGAAGGGGAATTTAGATATTCAAATAAAACTGTGTAATCGGTTGCGTTGATATTTGCAATATTTCATCACTTTTTGTTGTGAAATAAAACCAACGCCGCCTGAATAATCTGGCTGCTTTAACAAGCCCATCTTGATGCAAAGAATCTATGTGATGAAAATAAAAAAATGCCAAGTTCATTGTACCCTTGGTAGAAATAATTCAGTCTGCTGATACGTTTGTATAGATGCAAAAGGACAGCGAAGAATTAACAAACCAAACTTTTTTGTGCTGCCATCACTCTTCAGAATCAATTTCACCGGACCATGTATTAATGTTGCTAAGTTATTATCAGGTATTCACGTGTGTCTGAATATGTGATGGATAATTTGTATCACAATTTAGTCGAAAAATGGGGAGATGAGTTATACTAAATTCATTTCTTGTCGACTTTGGTTATAATCCGTTTCACAAGAGTGACTTCGAATACATAAAATGAATAATGAGGCTTTCACAAGCACAAAATCATCCCCTTTAAAGTCTGTGTTAACATTCCTCTTTGATCAGTACGCAAATAAATGGCACAAGCGTAGCATTCTAATTCTACTAAATTTTGTAATTTTCATATGTACGCTCGTTAGGATATTTTAGGTATAAATGTTACAATTTGTATTTTAAGGGTGTTTTTTTCAACTTCAGTAAAAGTGTAACCCCGATTTCAAACTGTCATTCATGCCGTTCTATCAACGCGCAAACAGAAGAAATAACTGCCCAGTTCTGTTATGATCGTATTATATAAACATGCAGCTTGCTGTCAGACTGTGGTTGATCATCATGCTCGCCTTGAAATGTCTCAACTTCTGTTTAGCGGTAGTAAAGACTTGTCATTCTCTATGGTAATTTCTCTCTTGATAGTAAACAATTGTTGAATATTTAGAACTGTTGGATTGTCTGTGAACAATCTTCAATATAGTCCATGCGTGTACATTTGTCTTTAGAAATACGAATATCTGCAAGACCTGGAAGTAGCATTTCTTTTAGGGTTTATGCCGTCTGACAAATGGCTTTTTCCATATTCATACATGTAATTAAATTAGAAAATTAATTGTTCTTTTTGAAATTCTAATGCATTTTTAAGATCAAATTCTAAATCGACAGTTCTTTATTTCAAGTTTCTGCGAAATCGTTTACCTTGCCAATTTTTGTCGACCACAATAATATTATCTTTGTACTTAATATGTTTTATACACATCAATATAAGATGCTCGCGTAGTTTTCTAACGGCACTAATAACATATTTACAACTGCTGAAACAATATCAGCCAGAATGAATTTCAAAGCTACTCCCATTGGTAAAAATTCCACATACCGTAGTGTACATATTCAACATCTCTGATCGCAGCTGTAACTTTTGTTTAAAGATTTAGGTGATGCGGGGATTGGAGCGCTGAAATAAATTCCAAATTCATTTCACTACAGAACAGTTATATTTCCGATGTAAATAAAATTTAATCTCTGTCATTTACAACTAAGCACAAAGTTCAAGCCCTCATTGTCTCACTTCTTATACAACAACCAAACTACGCAACCAGTGGTTTTATATCGTCAGTTCAAATTGACCATTACTTGTAAGAATGCAACGTCATTCATGTGTCTAATGTCTAGTAAGTAGGCAAATTTCTCAGGACCACATTTTGAATAACGGTTTGTGTATTTACGTCGTTGATTGCGTTTAAAAAACAACGAAGCAAATTTATTTATATAAAGTTTATATGTTCTAGGTTTAGAAATGATTGTTTGTTGTTACCTGCACCTAGGTAGATAACTCTACAGCTCTTAAACTAAAAAGACTGAGGTAAGGTATACTAAGAGAGAAAAAACATGTATTTACTTATATGAATAACAGTGGGATATACCATTTTTGCCTTTTGAGTCTCACTTTACCATATACTCAATAATGTTAAAATTCTAAGACAAAATGACGATTAGTGATGAAGAGCGAATCCCCTTCGATAAATGACACACGTATGAAAGGCGTTAATGCATTGATGCAAAAAACAAGGGTGGCAGGTTTATTTGCTATAGAAATATATTATTGGCAAATTCTCTTAAATTAAAAGTAGGTCATTTTCGGCTTTCGAAGACTGTGATTCATGAGTTCTATAAATGACAAATTGAGACATAATGTTCTAGAGTTCAGTATTATTAATGTCCCCATCATTAATAACATGTAAACATCACATTGAAATAGGCCAAAATAAAATCCTTAGAAGTTGAATATAGTACATCAACTTGACGTGGGAAGAATGCTATTGATGTATTGATGTCTGAAACTTACTTAAGTTACCTTTAACAATTTCTCTGCAGTAATATTATTTATAGTAATGTAATGATATCTCATTGCCGCTGTTGCTGCTGTCGCTGCTGCTGCTGTTCTTGTTGTTTGTGTGTTGTTGATGTTGATGTTGTTGTTGTTTACTTTATTCAGTAGACTATCAATTCGTTGGTTTACTTATACATTTCGAGTATTCTTTCAGTATTTGGATTAAATTTAAACCATTATTTTTTTCTTAAACAAAATCCGGATCTTTGAAGGTCCCAAAAACCGACAACAGATTTATTTCATTGAAAACTTTCGATTAAATTTGTCATCTTTACTAGTATATACTACCAACTACTGTGTTATGACAACACATTTTTGAGCCGAATCGCTTACAATCTAACCTTTTCATATCTATTTTGCTCGTGTCTGTTTTGTTAATATTAATGTTCCGCATGTCGTTGTTTAAAGGGAAACCAACCTGGGTGACTTTTGTGATAATGGCTTATTTACCGAAAGATCTAGACAGTGTTATATATAGCTAAAATATGCTCCAGCTGTTTGAGTAAGTACATATAGAGGCTACACAACGGATATCTGTGTTACTTTATATTTTTGCATGATACCTTCTCTATCTTACATCTGTCTTACAATTATTTCTACTTGCAATTACAGTTATCGCAAAGAAATAATAAATTCTCGTCTATTAGAGTTGCTTTTGTATCTCGAACTGAATTGTTTGCAATGTTTGGGTTTAAACCAAGGATGTATTTCACATTTCTAAGTCATTATTCTCTTGTTATTAATGCACGTGTACCCGAGCTTGAAGTGTTATCATATAATACTCAACAAGTCAATCGCCGTCCGTATAATTTCATCAAACGATGATATCGCGGATTTTTAATGAAATCACTGTAGTGAGATAAGGCAGAACCAATTTCTGCCGACGTGCCGCACCTAAAAGGAAAATTGATGAGATAATTATACGTCTATCATTTACTCACATTTATTATCAGAGTCCATTAAGTTAACTGCGCTTTTTACTAAAATCCAGTGATGCTTTATATCATAGTATGATGCTGTTTACGTTTTGTCTGGTATACGATAATCTGCATTCTTTTCACCTGCTACTTTCACTTGCAACCATTTGTCACTTTGTGGCATCAATGTCTAATTGCAAACCATTTTGTTGCACAATATTATGTGTTCGGATAATCCTTTTGTAAAGTATTACCTTGTCTATATGCTAAAACACAGTTGAATGTATTTAGTATTAATTTACTATGCACAAAGCGGTCGTCGATTTTTAAAAGATGACAATATGTTTAAATGTCAAAATGGAAATATTGACTTGAGGAAATTCACATAAATGGAGATTGATGGTGCTTTTTATAGGATTTCGTACAGTGCAACCATCAGCGCCTAAAATTACCAGTTCAAAAGAACTCCCAAAAAGACATGACAATGTGGTAAAATTTATGATAATGAAAAACAGGAAATATATGCTGTTGTCTAGATGTGGATATTTTATTAAGCAGCTTTGATACTGTTATTTCTTTATTATTTTATTTATCATATCCAAACATAGAAAATGTGAAAGAAATCAATAGGAAATAAAAAATATTTGTGCAAACACACTGTTAACTTTTAACACTGCGAAAAAAATGAAAAGATCCTATGAGTATGACGCCATGTATTGAATATTGACGAGCCAAGACATACGCCTGATAGCTAAACGTAAGCGCGACAAGAAATTCCAGAAATTTAGAAATCCCGACTCGGCAAACGTTAAGGGCTGGCATGAACTGTGACAAGAATTACATCCCTTCCTGAAGGCTTCAACCGTATACAAGACGAACTGGCAGTTTTCAAGAATCATAATTTATCATAATACACATCTCTGCTGTAAATTTTAGGTTACATTATTCTCTGACCATCAGAATGTTTAAAAAAACAGGTCAAAATAAAGAATATAAAATATTTATCTGAAAACTGTTTTTGCTAAGCCTAAATCGTGCGTTTTTAAAAAATGCCCGTATAACAGAAAATAAATGATGTCAGTTCTAGTTACTTCGGTGAAGTGTGTTTTCTCCTACACAATAGAAATGTTCACACATGGTTGTGAAAACATATTTGATAGTTTGGATCAGAAGTCTATTCAAACAAAAATGTTGTTTTCGGGTTTTAAAATAAACATAATGAAGTCTCTCTGATGTTGTTGTTATTTTTAAATACTGTTAAGAAAAAACGTATGACAATGTATCGAATTTCTGACATGAAAGTTTAGCAATAAAATATAAACACATTTTCGCAAATAGTCTATTTTTCTTAGTACATCTATAACTTTCACACGCATCTAATTCTAACTATCAAGTACAACTGAAGTTCCATTCTGAAAGAAGGTACACATTTGTTTGAACCTATTTAACCTATTGCATCATCAAAATCATGGCTAAAATATAATCTAACTCTTTTGCAACCAAACAAATGTTATGGAATAAATCTTCCACTATAAGGCAGTGATTAATTCAAATCTCATAACTCACTTGAGACATAAAAATAAAAATATTCATTGGTATTGAAATATTGTTTTACGGGTCCGCTACCAGAGATCCACAGTTACTACGGAGATCTTAATCAGGGAAACAACGCAATGCGTAAAGGCAGTCCAGACCTTTTGACGTTTAATTAAAAAATGACGCGAATGTTTATTTCAAGTCTGGACATGTCATGAATAAAGAACATGAAATAACTGTGAACGAATGACAACAACAAATCAGATTTACATTCTGTACAAGTATTTGTCTTTCTGATAAGATTATTAAAAATTGTGTTGGTATAAAGTATTACATTTTTTAAAGTTGTTTCATATAAACGCTCAATTGAAGCCACAAATTACGATATGACACAGTGCTATGAGCATTGTAACATATACCAAAATTTGAAAAGGCACACGACAATGGTGTTTACGGTTTATGGTAATAAATCTAAATATTTCAGGCATATGCACCTAAACATAATAAGAAATAAGACAACTGTTTGTTGCACATAAACGTTCTTCTATTAATAAAAATCATACTATTTTACGACTGTTTTGTTTTGTTGAAACTTTAAATTGGGCGTTTTGGCATCCAATAAATGACATCGTTTATGTTTTTTAAACACTGGCATTGAAAGCCAGTTTCGTTTCATCTACAAAAAATGATTGAACATCTTCATCCCGGTTATATATTAAGTTGAAATTTCGACATTTCCCTTCACAAGCCAGGATTTTTTTCGGACACTTTGCTAAAAGCACCAATTAAATGTCAATCAAATCTTTCTATGACAGTCCTTAATCTTCTGTACATGTTTCTAGAAATGCAGATAGTTATGATTGTCAATCGCGCAGCGGTCCGACATCATGTGATATTTTGTTTTTGTCAATCCACCTTTTTTCTATGGTATCACCGTGTTATTATAAATATAATAAAATGGATAATGGCATGGTGTCGAAATATTTTTTCTTCCCCATGTTTAACACATGAGGTTGGTCAATAAAAAATTCTAAGCACAACTATCTTTATCGGTGTCTGGAATAATGTTTTATCTACCATCGAAGAATAATCGTTTTGGTTACAAATAAAACTGATTTGATTAGTCTGCTGAAATTAAAGTAACTGTTATAATTTGCATCCTTATATTACTATATATTAGCTCTGGTTTTAACTATATATTCACGCTTATCTTAAATGGTTGGTTTATTCGATTAAAAACTGAGTTCGATTACAATACAGTAACTTTTCTTATACATCGTTTCACTGTTGTACCCATGATCCACCAAGTTAACATACATCGAATGACATAGAAATGTTCATTGAGAACAATAACCGACTGTCGTAACATTCTACTTAAGGGGCGGGGAATAAAGAGCATAAAATACCTTAATTGACAATTGCGTGTCCAAGTTTGCGTGCTGTCATATAACAATTAACTCTTGTTTAGAATAGTAAACAATTCTTAAGTTTGTTGAGGCTTATTTTATAGGAATATTAATCAAAATAAGTGAAGTTGGAAATGAACTTTTGATATTTTAATGGATTTAACGAAGCCTAAAATTAAGGATGCAATTAAATATTCAGTCCTACCTAGAGTTGGTAATTTACAAATCAACCGTCATATCAATGTAAAAACTTTATTTCAAGTCATATTATAAACAACACATGTGTAACTGAGAACATCTCTCGTCGTAAAACACTCATTCTTCATTTACTATATGTAAATAAAACGATATTTTCCTTATATTATGAGAAAATAACAAAGCCAATATGTCCTCATCTGAATTTTATATCCGTCTGTGGTTTATTGTTCTTAACTGATGGATACGGCACGATGCCATACTTCCATAGAAAAGTCCTTAAGAAAACTTGCTTCACAGTTATATGCTCTCCGTGTTTGCATAGACATAAAATGTCATATTAGAAAACTTCGTTTTGCATTATACCAATAACAAACGACTCTGCGAAAATAAACGTAATGGAAGGGTCGTCATTTCTAGATGTTGTTCTAATTTTTGTTTTGCTGGTTTGTTGTACCTGATATTTTGTTTTGCTTTGTTTTGTTTTGGTGATATTTATGAAGTTGTTAAATAAAAGAAAAACATACTGCAAAATATTTAACTAATAATTATTTATTATTATTAAACTATTAGCTTATTTTTATGTAAAGTCGTGGGTCAAAAATGTACATTACCAATTTATGGTTTTAATTTATGTAATAGAAATGCTAGATCTACTGATGCATGCCAATTACAAAAATGCAGTAAAATTTGTTTTTAGCAGCCACCCAAGGGACAGTCTAAAATATGCTGCTTAAGACAAGTTGACTAAATATAAAATATGACATAATTGATTGTTTGCCTTTTACTTTGGGTATATATTAAATAAAAGTAATAATAGTAGATCGAGTGCAATGTACTATTTGAATAGATATTTAATACTACAGCACTAAACTGCTTTTATCATAGCAACGTACTATTCAGAATATTAGAAGTTCCTGACTAAAACAAAAAAAATATTGCCCCATTTTAGTAGTGTGGTCACTTACAGTACAAAGCATATCAATTGTAAATTATTCACATCAAATTTATACGGTGGTACCAAATCTGCGTCAAATTTTAGTGCCACAAATTGTCGAAATGTGTACATATATTCGGACAGCTACATTCTTGGTGAATTTTTGTCTATTTTTCAACAAAATCAGCCAGGTGTGTGCTATTTGACGAAATAAATAGTTTTAAACATCAATCAATCAAATTTTGAATTACCAACACAATTATCCGACACTGTGACAGTTTTATCTAGATGTAGTCAAATAAAGTCTATGCCTAAATTGACGCGCTCATAAATAAACGTCTCTGCTACCCGTTTCACTAAAATAGATGCTGAATCGATACTAGCAGATACACTTTTTTCCGACTGCCAGATAGGTTATAACAAAGAATCGATCTTGATTTGGAGATCGGAGCAGTGAAGCGTGATAATGATGACAACTGAGTGGGGAGCGAGGGATTACCGGTCACACACACGTTGCGTGACAACAACTGAAGATTGGCACATGCTCACTGGCCGCTAATCAGGAGTCCATTAAAAAGGAATTTGCCCAATCAAGCTTACCATTGGTCGCGGTAGACACGTGACTGATGATTAGACGACAATTAAAGAACAAATTTCCTGCTAGAACTGACTCGCTTACTGCATTTTCACTGCTCTAAACAAGTGATCAATTCAATTCAATACTTTATTGGCAACAACTCATTTGTTCATTGCTATAACATTAATGCCGCTAGCACATGTTTGACTGTTCATTTTTCGACAGCGTTTTTCAAGTGACTTTTTGTATGCATTTTAGCATACTTTATGTCATTGGTACATGTCTGCGTATTGGCATATATCTTTGAATGTTTTCAGATTCATTTCAACTAATTATTAGGACGTATATGTTCTCTTTATGATATTGAAACTACACGTATTTGCATATTCGCAAAAAAATATGTAATATTGTATCAATCACTGCAAGATATTTAATTCACACTACATACATAAATTTGTATATTTACTTTTGACATTTATACTAAATTAACTTTGATACTTAGATCTAAACATAAACAGTCTATTAAACCCATTAACACTTTATCTCTAATGTTGCTTTTCTTAGATACAATTCAAATTAGTTATTCCTTGGGCAATAAGGTATTTCACGAAGCTAAGTTATAGCTCTGTCGTCAGTTATAATGTCATGGCCTGAAAATATGTCATTACTTGGACTGTTTACTTTAAATTGATTGTTTTCTTTTCGCCAATTGTCGTTGAGTATCCCACCAGGAACTGCGAGGCTAGAATCCAAGTTGTAAAATAATTTGAGCATACAAACCGGTCCAATGCTATAAAGACCACGATTGCTCATTTTTATGAAAAGGTCACGTCTTAAGGAATGTGTAACTTTCACATTAAAATGGCGTGTGATAACATAAGTTTCATGCTTTTTAATATTAATATATTTTCCTTGAACTTAATCATATTTTGTTTTCACTAATGTCATTATCATTAGAAGTAAATACAAAACTTGGAATTCAGGTAGATCCTCGCGTATCATCAATGCAAGGACAAATTATATTTATGTTTATTTGTCATCTGAACAAAAAAATATAGTTTTAATAGATGTCCATTGATGTAACAACCGATATTGGAATAATATTTCCATTTAGATTACTTGTCTGTTTGTTGCTTTTTTTCTTTAGTAGAAACGAAAATATCTTCAATTTACGCAAACAAAATTCTTTGAGAGGAAGGACATAGACCTTTAAGGACGATATCGTAAAAATGACCTAGAAAAAGTTGACGTGCTGGTAGCGCAATCTGTAGACCGTTGGCTCCAGGTTCGGAAGGTCGCGGGTTCGAACCCGTGCCGCGACTTACCAAAGTCGATAGAAGTGGTACCCGCTGAAGCGAATATAAGGCTAGTTCCACGATTGGTTCACCCGGTGTCAGGATAATGTGACTGGGTGTGTTATCATGTCAGGTAGCACTATGTCTGCTTCAAGTGAACACTGTCTCCAGATAACTGAAATACTGTGGTTAAGACGATAAACCCAATAAATTATAACTTTATAATAAAAGAAATATTTTAGTGGCAATGTGTTTTGGCTATATTGGTTATGATTCGGACCAATCATTTTGAAATGAAGAATTATCACTTGGACTGTCTGCAATAATAAAGAACAATAACAGAAAAGACAAATTAATTGCATTGCATGATTTCGATTAAATTTGTCCGCTAAACTGGCAGCAATGTGCACTGAACATCAATAATTTCAACTGTATTTTCCCCATTTCTTTCCTGCAACTTTTAATGTGCCTAATGTCGCTGAAGGCAATCCTCCTAATCAGATATATGAATTAAATCATCGAGGCTAAACAAGCGGGTTTTGTTTATGAAGTCTAATGGAGGCAGATCGTTCAGACAAGTTATCTTTTTGTTGTTTTGTCTTTATACAAGGAAAGAAACTTTAAGATGGATGTTTAATCAGTCCTTGGCATATAATAATTGCCAGTCTAACATGGTAGTCTTCTGAAATATACATGTATTTTTTTATATAGACGTGGAATAGGTTTTCCTACTAATGCAGTATGTAGTATTATTAAAATAGGTTTATAACAACGTAAAAATAAACCGATTGCTTCATGTATAGCCATTCTAGTTGCTGTAGGCAAACAATTTATTCTTTGTCATGAGCTGATGCGTGCGTCGGTAATTTTACGACTCACTTACAGAAACTGATGTCATTCTTAATATTATTATGTTTGCTTTACATTAGATTGCAATTGCAATATCAGTTTGTGATGTGTTTACATCAGGTCTTCACGGTTAATTCTATTTGTTGATTTTAAATAATGGTATATCGGTTAATAATGTCGGTCCATATTGCCGACTGACCGTTCCAAGGCGGTAACTGTCGGGTTTGCTCTTTTCCTTAAATGCCTCATCATAATTTTGTTCTTACTTTTCGCTTGGCTTGTAGATAAACGGATAAACGCCTAGTTATAAATATTTAACATTGTACTTTTGTTAACATTTTCACACGTCGTGCTCTGAATAATTTGTAATAAAACACAGCGCCAACATTTGAAAAACACAAAGTATTTCAGTTGTTATTTTGTTATACTTCCTTCCCGATACAAAAATGGAAAAAATATATTATTTTATAACGTTTATCTAATTTAAGAGTATATATATAAGTTGTAGTGAGTACTGTGTGTACAAACCAATTGCCACAATGTATCAAATAAAGCATGGTAGTTATATCTGATGATTTTTATAATAATATAATAAGAGGAATGGCTGCAGTATAAGCTTCATATAGAATTCTTTTTATCAATCAAATACCATCTCGCAGAACCCGCCCATCCATGCTAACCAGGGAATGATACTCCTATCTTATTTTAGGCACGTTGCCGGATTTTCAATAAAATGATTTATATACAAACTTCTTCCTTCCGGATTGCAGATTACTTCATTTCCAAAATATGGAAAGCCTGGAATATTTATATAAAAGAATGTTTCAGCCAAAAGTATTTTCCCCATTTTCCTATAAAGTTTAGGACTAAATTAATCTGTTCCAGGAATAAGCATTTACGAAAGTAAATAGCACAATTAAATTAAATTACGTCACAATTAAAACAAATTATATTAATAATATTGCAATGAATGACAATTATCATAATTTTAATAAAAATGCCTCACTAGCTTGAATGGAGTGACGTTACAGTATAGACTAACCAATTAATATCAGTTGTTAGAGAAACCTATATGTACCCAGCCCTTAAAAGTCCCCCATATTTTATGTAGAGGGATACAGGTAACAAGTTAAGCACAAGAATACTGTATAAATGTTTATCTCATTCATACTTCACATATGCCAAAAATATCACACAGAGGATGGTACTGACAGAAAAACACATCATATTTCATCCTATAAGGATTGTTACGTGTATTTCCTTTGATGGACATTGAACTTTGGTTCTTAAAATCCATCTTCACATGAACAGGATGCTACAATCATTTATTCGTCTCTGGTCATGTTTGTTTATGATTTAGAAAGTACATTTTATTTGTGGTCAACCATTTTTGTGTTGTTTTTCAAATCGAAATAATACCATATTCCTTTTCAGAAATCTATGTGGACATTATTTTTCGATGACGTCACTACTTTCATCAAAACGTATAGAAAAAATCAGCGCATGGACATTTTGTTTTCATATAGATCGTTTTTCTTTTCGTTACTTGCATTTGAGAAACTCGTCAGGAAGTGCGAGGTTAGAGCTCTGTAAAACCGGTTTAAGCACCCCAGTCGGTCCATATTGCCGACTGACCGTTCCAAGGCGGTAACTGTCGGGTTTGCTCTTTTCCTTAAATGACAAATCACAAATTTGTTCTTACTTTTCGCTTGGTTTGCATGTGAAATACCTTTGTTCTGTGCCTTTTCGGAGTTTGGTATATGTTGCAATACTCATAGGACTTTGTCATATATTCTTTTCCATAATTTAAAGTTCAAAAATCAAAATAATATGTTCATGTTCCTACCATTTATTCCACATGCTAACAATATGCAAATATATTCAAATACAGTAATTCACAGATTTTCTTCTATTTTTTTACTTCAGTCTGCTGGCGATGTTACTTTTCTAAAAGAATGTTCAGAATAATAGATGGATTATAGAAGGATATATTTATTGCTTAACGGTTTTATACCCTTGTCCACCCTGCCATACACATATATCTATTTCCAGGGTATTTAAAATGATAAAAAAAGATTAGTCTACGCTCTGGCTTTGAGACTTTGCTTGGAAGATGATACTGAATATTGAACTAATTTTGTGCGTGACAGAACGCAAAGCCAATATCTAGTGATATTTATTACACATGTCAAATTTGCATTCTGCCAATATATCTTTTATAAATAATCAACTTTTAAAATTGTCACAATTGTGTAGCAAACTTAATCTATCAAACTGGATGTTTTAAAATTTAAATTGTTCTTTAAGAGGTCATTTTGCAATAGAAAATGTAAAATGAAAAAAAGTTTTTGTTGGCGTGGTATAAGAAAGCAGCAGTGCATTTGAGTTGACTAGAACAAAGTTATAAATGAATTGTAATCTAATTACTTTCAATATTTTATTATTAGTTAATCATTATCGATTATATTCATAAAGATCCATTGATAAGCACTTATCATTAAATTGATTCATTTAATTACTACATAATTGTACGTTCAGTGACGGTTTGGTACTGTTTATTTCGCCCTGCTTCTGCTCTTGCGATTTTATGTTTATATCTATTTATAATTATATTTTTATTTATAACATTTTTTTTCTCATAGGCGAACATGAAATTTGGCAAAAGATTCTGAACAGCATACATTATTTTTTCGCATTATTAAACGGTCTAGATTACGGAATGTCGATATTGGTTTATGTCGTGAAATGAATATTATTTATATAGCCGATCCATTCGTCGCGATCTGCATGTTGTTCAAATAAAACAAAGCATATTTTGGTTTCTAGCAGTTAATATTTACCGACATTGCAGCGTGCAGCAAATAACGTTCATCGCACCACGATCGTCCTCCCGCCAGAGAGTGTTGACAGTGGATGTGTCCACTATTTAGAATAGGGTTTCAGAATTGTTGCTGATATTCGATTCAACATAGTATCAGCTTAACTTTTCCATTTCTTCTAAAATATAGCAATTTAAATAGACACAATATTTTCGTCTGAAAACAAAGATGGCATGTACTCTTATTCCTGAATTTCTTTGGACCTGCCAAACCCTAAAAGTCGATATTCGTATATCATAAGCTGAACTAATATGTTCTGCACTACAGCAATAACAGTGGACATTCCAAAGCAGATTTCAAATCTATTTTTAATCACACTACTGAGTTATTGAAAGTGAAAAGAACATTAATCACAAAAAAACGCAGCTATATACTGCATGAACATCGCGAGTTACTTGACGATGCGCATCACTATATAAGAAAGTGAATTGCTCGATGAGACAAGCCTCAAATCACCGGCTCCATTCCTTAACAAAACGATCATCTGTCCGTGTATTTAATCAAATATGGTTTATCATTCTATCTCATAGACATATTGATGCCCTGCTTAATGAATTGACTGAAGCATGAAAGCATTGGGCTGGTTACATAATATATGTCTAGATAACATAAACTGTCGACTATTATCATCATTCAGAAGAAGTTCATTATTAAAAGTGGTCAGTTTATCTAATGAATAATGAAAAATTTATCAAGGTGCCATAAAAATACCAATTTGTGTATCACTGTCATTAATAAGATAAGTTGCCTGTCTTCATCTTCTTTTTCTTATAGCAGTATCAATCATCGTTTTTGTCATTTTGCTTTTACTTTATGTTTTAACTGATGATATTTATTTTTCGATTATCAAATACAACACACTTGTAACTTTTCAAGATATAATTAATTATAGTTTTTTTTACAAATGCGGCCTTTTTATCCGGTATATATATATTTTAGTCTAATTCATATTTCATAAATACATTAAGCGACAGTTTAATTATTTAATTTACATTAAGAGTAATTAAGTTGAAACTATTCTATATAAGTTACAGATCTATTGCAGTTTTCTATATCCGTGCTGTTTATCAATCACGGAATTACAATACTTATAAGCATATATTGCACTATTGTTCATCTTTATCAATGATACCATCATAAATAACGTGTAAGCATCACAATAGAATAGACCCAAACAACATGAGGTAGACGATCATATATCAACTTGACATTAGGGGGAATACTAATTGTGTATTAATGTCTACATCTTAGCCAAAATAATCATCGTGATATACAAAGAATACTAATAATATATTATTATCTATGTATTGTCTATAAAAATCGACATGGCATACAAGAAATGCTTATAGTATATTAATATCTGCATGTAACCGACAATAATCAACTGACATAACCTTATATCAATAGTATATTAATATGTATGTATTACAGACAATAATTGATATAGAAACTATACTGGTTGTATATTAATGCATATGTCTTTCCGACAAAATAATTACAAGGTTCATTTTATACAACGGCCTGTGCAGTAATATTATGATTTAGATAATTGCTTAGTGCTAATTTTTAAAGTGTAAAAGAAAGTTTATAATAGAAGAATAAAGTCAATTAAATCCAAGGACGGCCTCACGAATGTGACAATTTGTAGAAGAAAAGAACAATCGAAATATCAAAGCAAAAGGAAAATGTAAACATTTTTAAATATGGCTGAATACGATTGTATTGATGCAATAACCTGCCGTTATAACGAATAAAGACAGTGCGGACCCAATAGGAGCACTTTGATGCGTCTTGACGGCGTTTTCTGCATTTCAATGAAGAAACAATGACATTTACAAAAGCAGTCATCAGATATGTTTTCGTCTTTTGTCGTTAAAAATTATTTCAAGAAGCATACTGCATGTTTTCGTTCATTCTTGTTTAAAATATATTACATTTGGAAAAGGAAGGAATATTTGTTGTCTCGTGGTTCAGAAGCCTCATATTCATCAGTTGAGAAAACAATAGGATAACCATCACATTCTCATAGAACCTTTACTGGAACAGATGTCTCTTTCAGATTTTTCATGCATCAGTCGTCAAATTTCCTGTCTTTAGTTGTCACATTGTGCTCAGTGACTTTAGATGAAATCAATATCACAATGGCGGATATTTTAGGTGTTAATTAGACAAAGTGCGCAGATGTTTTATTTGCTAATACATGTTTTAGATATTGTAATAAAGGGCCATTCGTAATTTCATGGCAGAATTGCACTGCCAAATGACGAAAAAAAGGTAGTTTTTTTTTTAATTAATGTATAATACCTTTCTCATATTTATATTAACGATTTAAGAATACTATGAAGTGAGAAGAACTGAAGCAAAATGTGGATGTTGATATTGTACACATTACTTATTTCTCTATTTGCGACTTTGAAAGCCATACTAACGCATAAAACAACAATATAACATAACAGTTCAGGGCAGAAATGGACGACAAGGAGACTGACTCTAACAATAGTCACTGACTTCTTCTTAGTCCGTCTTAAATAAAAACAACCCGTTGAAACTTTCAAAATCATAATGCAGGTTATGTTGTTTGAGTATTTTAAGTTAACATAACACCACAAAAACGAACTACATTAACTTTGCATCTACTAAGACATCTGTAGTGCAGACGGTAGGGTATTACACTACCAGGAGTTGCAGGGAACAAATCATACAACAAACATGTTTACATCTTTGCATATATTACATTTTTTATTCTCTTACTCTTTTTGCGGCCACTTTATATACTTTGACATAGAATGGAAGATTTGTCAGTGACAATTAAAAATATGGATATGCAGAACTTTATATCCTATGTCAGCTAAGACTGTTTTTGCGTCGATTCGTGTACCACGAAGGACGAAGGATTAAATATCGAAAGGTATTTTAGCCAATATGTGTTGTGTCGGTTCTTCTATGATGACTTTTGCCAGGGGCCTTTCTCCACCAAAACAGCTGGACCATTGGTCCAATACTTTGAATTTTAAAAATAAAGCAAAACATTTAGCACGTCAACATATTGTTACTTATGTAAGAATCCTTTTAAATTTGTTAACAGTAAACATATTGTTAACTATATGGAACAAAAAGAGAACAAATAATTGAAATATCACAATTCATGTTTCAAATGCCAATTAGACATATAGTTATCTCACATAAATTGTAGCAACTTTAAGCCAGCAAATTACTTTGTTTGTTTCTCAACTATTCTGCGCATCGGTAACCCGAGCCTTCATCAATTGAAGACCGGATTTCCAAAAAGGTTCAGGAAATGCACCGTTTCTATCACAGAAAAATGTAAATACGACTGTCATTTGTGACTTGTTAATGTTAGTTAGACACGGAAAATTCTTATTCTTAATTTCAATGATAGTATCTCGGCTAATTGTGGATATGACTGGTCTTTTCCGGATTTAAAGCATAATGGCATGATGATGTTATAGTCTCACGTGTCAACAAAAACTAATATGATTGAACGAATGCTGATAGACAACAGGAACATGCGCAGTATGTTTCGTTTTGTTTTTAATATTTTTTCGTTTATCAGCGGTGATTATTGTTGTCTTTAAACTTAACCATTGGATCAGTAGTTAAATCAGACCTTCTCAGTTTATGTTTGTACTTCCGATGGACTATTAGTATGATATAAAAAGGCTTATAAAAGCCATTGGTCTAAATCTCTTATAATCAGAGTCTAGGTTTGCAAATTTTGTAAAAAATAATCAATGTTTCTGGGTCGATTCAAGGAAGCTAGTAAAATTTAACGCTTGGCTAATCTGCAAATAAATATAAAAACAAGGAAAGTACAACGTGTAATTTATTACTTTATTTTTGTATTGTAACACCTTTTTATCGAATACTTAAAAAGACTTGTGTAATTAATTTGTGCGTAATTTCTTTTAATCACTTTATTATGGTTGTCAAATATATTTTCCCTTATACCTAATCATTATATTAATGTTTAAAAATCCTTTAAATGCTTTACATAAATATGGCCATTATGTGTGTTTTATTCTATTTCGAAATTGTTAGTAGTAGAACAAGTAGTAGAAGTAGTAGTGGAACAAGTAGCAGTAAAATTATAGTATAGCAGCAGCAGCAGCAGCAGTAGTAGTAGTAGTAGTAGTAGTAGTAGTAGCAGTAGTAGTAGTAGTAGTAGTAGAACAAGTAGTAGTAGTAGTAGTAGAACAAGTAGCAGTAATAGTAGTAGAACAAGTAGTAGTAGTAGTAGTAGAACAAGTAGTAGTGGCAGTAGTATTAGTAGTAGTGTTATTAGTAGTAGTATTAGTAGTAGTAGAAGTAGAACAAGTAGTAGTAGTAATAGAACAAGTAGTAGTAGTAGTAGAACATGTAATAGTAGTAGTAGAACATGTATTATTAGTAGTAGTAGTAGTATAGTTGTAGTAGAAGAAGTAGGAGTAGTAGTCGTAGTAGAACAAGTAGTAGTAGTAAAACAAATAGCAGTAGTAGTTGAACCAGTAGTATTAGTAGTAGCAGCGGAACAAGTAGTAGTAGTAACTGTTGTTTTAATAAGTAGTAGTTGTTGTTGTTGTAAAAAGTAGTAGTTGTTGTTGTTGTTCCTGGTGTTGTTGCTGTTGTAAGTACAATAAGTTATAAAATAGTAGAAGCAACATACTAGAAGCATAAACAAAATAATAAAACAATGCAAACCCGATTTTTTCCTATCAATGTCGATACATCTGTTCGTTCCTGCTCATTTCCATAAAGTATACAATAGGTTTACGTCAGTTTCAAAGGAAGATATCTCTGCCCTATCTACAAACGAAACAAATTAAGAACGTTATCTATAAAAGCTTATAAATATGTATGCATAGAGGATATATTATCTTAGCATATATAATAAAATAAATGAATGAAAAGAATAAACAAGTGATAAAGCAAATCATATTTGTTGTCCATTTTATAATTATGTCATAAAAATTGAAGTTGTAAATGTAGTTTTGTTGTTGTTGTTGTTCAAATTGCATAAGCGTTAATGCAAAGCATTCTCTTGAATGTTACCAGGTTTTTGCCATAATAAACTGTTAACCAAATGTATGTCTAACAATTTGTCATTCATCAAAGCTGTCTAGAGCTTCCTGTCATTACCTTTCCGGTAGAACAATGTCCGTAAAAACAATCCCTTATGTACGACATTCAAGGCATCACAGAGAACACGCGCTAAAAGCGTCAAATTCCTGCGATTGACTGCTTAATTAATGACATTCTTTTTAACAGCAGCACTATTAACCTCAGCAAGCATGGTTGCCGCTTTATGAGTCTCGTCAAACAGCGCTGATTTTGTTGTTGTTGCCTACTGCCGCATACATGTCAGTTATTCCATAGAAGACACAGATCGTGATCAATAAATCAACGAGTTCATCAAATGCTTGAAAGATAGGTCTGGTTATTCATTTGTAAGCTCGGGTATACAAATGATGATCAACACATTTTAATAATTATAATATCATCATAATTAATAATTAACATGTCAAATTCAATAAAGATAAGCAGAGAATTTAACATAGCATTTCTAAATAAATCGTCCGTATTCGATCATTAATGAGTGGAAATGACAATGTCAATTAATGCAAGCACTGTAATTATTTTAATTAAATTTTCCATAGTCAACTATTAATTAAAAACAGGTTTACAGACTCAAATATTGACATATTCGTTTGTAATAAAAAGTATAGCAGTTAGCTGCGCCAGACATTATATTGCGTCGTTTCTATTTAGGGTTTATATTGACGACACTCTGTAACTTAATATTTACTGAAAGGGTTTGTGTCTGCTTTCTTGCTTGTGTCACATATAAATATCCTTAAGGCTCTAAAATAGTGATGCATGTATTGAAAATGTTGCCATCGGTATTCGATCTTAGTTAATTTTATTTTAACAATTTATTCTCTGCTTATGCAAAATCTTAAACTAACTTGTGTCCTCTGTCAAGGCCATTTTTTATTTTTCACATTTCTATAAATTCTATCATGTCAATTGTTTCTTTTTATCAATGTAAATACTTTTGTTAATTTAACTATAAAAATCATGAAAGGAGACTGTCCATCCGTATATTTTTATTTAATTATAAAATTATGTTTATCTCCATGCGATAACAATGGCATTAAATCTGAATCTTTTGTTTGCCAATAATGCAAATACAACAAAGTGAATGTTCGGCAAAATGCATGTTTGTCTTCCATAGCCCCTATTCCACACTATCATCACTAGGTTCTTAACTGAAGGGCACATGATTTTACATTAACCAGAAACTTGTCGACAATGTTAAAGTGGCGACAAAAGTCAACAAGTTTCTACGGAAACAATTAAGTTCACGAATAGTCAAGCATGGGTTAGTCTTCGTCTGTTTGTCCTAAGATGGTCACTTGTAGCAATCTGCAAGTCATTGAGGAGGTTGAGAGCAATAGCATTTAAGACGGATATTTCTGTCGTTTAGTAATAAAATATATTATAACTAATTTCTCGTCAAAAAACACAAATTGATGAAGTTTAAAGTTCGTTTTTATTAAAACATATAAAACCCTTTTTCTCCAAATGACAAGGCTGATTCATAAGGTCCGGTTATTGCACTTTAGGTCTTCGTATGCAAATATTTTGCTGGCAGTAAGATGTACGAGTGTTTGGTGTGAAAATAAGCAAATAACTACGCTCTGCTCTCGTCTTTCTATATATTAAATTGTTTGTATCTAAGATAGCAAAGTCATTATCCAGTGATATTATTTTAAGATTGTCAATCTTCTATCAATACTATAAATAATTAAAATGATCTATGATAAAAATGGGGTGTGGTTTAATATTATTACGGGTACTACACTTTATCAGTTTATCAGACAGTGAATCCATCAGCATACATATTTACCGATACTGGTGACTTGTAAGAGCTTCAAAAATCAAGTTATCTTGTTAACGTGTAAATGTTACTTACTGTATGGCAATGTGCAATGAAAACCAAAAAACAACATAAATGAAACACAATGTTCTGTAGAACGTCATTTTCACATTTCTTCTCTTTCTGCTGACCCTTTAAACAAAGAGAAATAACAGGCAATAAAGTTCAAAGATCTTCATCTCCGAGCCACTGTCATTATAACTGAATACATTTTGATATTATGTTGTTTATCATGCAATCATCTGTGCCTTAATCACACATTCACATTCTCTGAAAGTATGTAAGAATATATAACAAAGTCCTATGAGCATTGCAACATATTTCAAAATCTGAAAAGACAAAGGACAAAGGAATTTCACGTGCAAGCCAAGTGAAAAGTAAGAACACATTTTTATGAGTCATTTAACAAAAGAAAGCAAACGCGACAGTTACCACGTTGCGACAGTTAGTCGGCAATATGGGCCGCCTCGGGTGCTTAAACCAGTTTTACAGAGCCTATTCTGTTGAACGGGTAAATTGATTCTTGCAAAGTCCTCAGTAATTGTCCACACTTTATTTAATGGAAAACTAGCTGGTGAAGTTGTCAACTGTGTTCTGAGTTATCTTGTTAGAAGAATTATTTTTATGAGGTTACTAACAAAACATTTTAAATATTTCTTCTGAAGAACTAGTAAGTTTTGTTTTGTCCTTTTGAATTTTGTTTATCTGTACCTTTCACAGACAGAGGTCCTTGTTCAAATTAATCTATATCTATTTAGCGACGTTTGTTAATCAATTTATTAAATCAATTAAACCTGCTGGTAATTCAAAACAGTTGTTTCGAAATTATTTTCTTTCTTATGCTTATTGTACTTGTACAACGCAAAAAAGAGCACAACCGTTTAAACTACTACGCAGAATGTATAAAGTTCGAATGTAAACTGATTTTCTAAATAGTTTCAGGATATTGCACATTTCCATTGACAATCGATTACCAGGATGATTGCATAACGAGCTGTCTAAATATAAGTTCGACAAGGAAACTTTATGTTTTTCAATTAAAAGAAAGTTGTCTACACTGCGACAATGTTACATGAAAAAAAACATTGTGATTTAATTAAAGGATAGTTTTAACTAGTGTATTTATGACATCTGTATGTTCGTTTATGTGGATATGTCTGTGAATGGTCATTCTGTCGATATTGATAGATTGTAAACCAATTTTTGTGAACTGATAAATAGTATTATGAATTTGAACTAATGACAACATTTTGTTTACGATTTAAAAATGACGAACACTCTACTTTCAAAAAAATGTATCAATGGTTCTAAAAACTCCTGTGCTATTAGTTTAATCAGGATTACATTTTAAAAAACGAAGCTTTCCCATTTTTTTCGACGTGGTTCTAAGAATATACAAGACAAGGTTCTTTATCATTGCAAACTATTAAACGAAATACCTAAATAAAAATACCCATTTGATGACAGATACCATACATTAGCCATAACCAAAATGGTTGGACACAAAGCTAATAAGATACAAGGCGTATAAAGATAAAGAGTTTCCAATCCCACTGCTACATGTGTATTTCCATGTATTTCACTATAGGTTGGACATATACAGTGCTCTTGTAAAACATGAAAAAACAATGAAGAGTCATGCGATGGAACAAAAAGGCATGCACATTTTTATTCTATATTTGCATCTGGTATTGTTGTGTTTTTTTTCTGTTCTGTGGGAGTAGATCAAGTTGCCAGATATTTACTGAAATGCTGTTAGTCGAGTTTCTTGTAGGGCGGTAAATACATGTTTAATTGTTTTCACAGTTAAATACTTAGTCATTTTGACGTCTCCCAAGAGACATCTCATGCTGTCCATATGTGTTTAATTTCCTTGAGATCAAGTTTCTGCAAGTGTCATTTGTCATACTTCCTGTAAAACATTTATTCCAAATTACACATTTTAACAGACATATGTTAAAGTTTTATGTTTAATTCCGCCACTTTAAGAAAATTACATATTTATAATTCAAGTTCCCTAAGTTTTGGACTTTCTGCAATATGGTCCAAGAATATAAACAAAATATATTATTGCACACATACTTATGAAGTTGTCATGCAGCATATGTCTAAGTCAATTTTAAAAATTCAAACAGTCATGAAAAGTATATTTGTATATCAACTAATATCCAATGTCCATACTTTTAATTTTATATTTACTAACATTGTAAAAGTTTATTAAAAATTGTTTCAATGAACAGGAACAAAATATAAAATACATATTGAAATATATTTGTGTTTGAGCCTCAAACTGAATTTATTTGCTTCCTCACTATCAAAGCAAATATCTATTTATATTAATATAATATTTGGCGAAGACAAGAATAAAATCAATGTTTTGTTTTTATGTATTTAAACAGATACATTATATTCATCAGTTTGAAAGCGGCGTCGTCATGCTTTATATCAGATGATGTCATTTACTGTGCAATGACTGGTGTATAAAAACGTTAAACAAGGACAGTAAACACTCGCTAAAGGACCACCCTGCTAAGTAGGACAACCCTCTACGATAGACACTTTTTTCTAGAATCGTGTTTTATTTAATTAATTTTATGTAAAACAATCCTTGTCATGACAGTAGATATATATATATATTTCCTTCAACGAGCCATGTTATTAATATTATTATCACAAATCTGTAATATTTAAGTCTGATAAATCTGTAAGAGCGTTGTGCAGGCATTTAATTTTCCTATCATTTGTCAAAATGTGTTATTCTTATAGCATACTGCGATGTGTTAACTAATCGAGTATTGTAATCTCTTGACAGGATTCGTTGTTAATAAAAATGTTTTAAGAATTCTATGGCGTTTCCACGTCCGTAGCTTTGCATATTTTCAGCAGTCAATAGTAAACTGTAAAAGGTCACAATATAATAATAATAATAATAATAATAATAATAATAATAATAATAATATCAGCAATGAAACAGAATAAAAGAAATACGGCAAAAGAACATGTGAGCAGAAGTCCCTAACCTACAGAGGTTTGTTGTTTACATGGCAAATCATTTCATTACGTGTTGAGGACTGCATTTTTGTAGAACAAAATCAAATCAAAATAGTAGCACAGTGGACAAATACGGCCTGTTGTGTTATACTCGTGCGTGCCGATTTTGACAGAACGTGATGTCTCGAGTCGTTTGTGTGCTGTATTCATCACGAAACTCTCGTCAGAAAATAATTGATGATTATGTGGTGAATGCTGGTTTTTGTATATTTATGTTTGTGTTATGTCACTTTCTGTTAGATTGTATAAATCATAGCAAACGGCTCGCTACTCATTGTGAAGCAAGGTGTTTGGATCAAAGCCATAGAACGCAAAATTTTGTTAAGAGTACTAAAACTGTATACGCTGAATTAGATATATCAATATTAATATCCAATTTTCTATATATATCATTTAGACATTTACAGAAATTCCGGAGAATATAAAATTATAAATGATTTATTTATTATACATTATCTGGTAGTGTACATTTCTATATTTGGGTGAAGAACCTGTATGTTTTAGTTCTTGCTTTTTTACTTAGCTTGAAATACATTTGTCATGTGCCTTTTCGAAGTTTGGTATATGTTGCAATGTATATATTAATAGCAACATGCGGAATGTATATTATTAGCATCACAAGAAGTTATTTAAAGGTGGCTTAAAGCAAATATGCATTCGTCGTTTTTAGGTCTTTCTGATTCAATGGATTTCCTTTCATTTAGTAATCAAATAGTTTTCGACTTTCCAGTAAGCTTAGGATAGTTCCTTTGCAGTAGATTGAAATTACGATTCCAATTTGTGATGTAGTAATTTACCTCGATCCACAAAATTCTTATTCTTTGTGAAAAGTAATGTCTTTAAATGTGATGACTCTCATTTACGACTGGTTGTTCCCTAGAACAAATATAATGGTTAAGCGATCACTTTATTGAATCTTTTATAATCACGTCGATCAACGTGTACTTAAGTCAGTTATTAACTGTGTTCCAATACCTTTTATGGGCATGTATTCGACGTTAGAAGCGGTAATTATGTTTTTATTCAGATCGAAACTAATATCTGGGGTATTCATAATCTCCTAACCTATATTAGAAATCAGCTCCGAATGAAAGTGACATTTGGTTTACTATTCCTTATTCGTTTGTTTCATTAACCAACGATATATATACCAACAGACAAACTCTTTGTTTCTTTAAATCGATATGGCTCGTGGAAACATAGTGCTTTTGTCTGTTATCGTTCCGATGTTTAACATTGCATGTTTGGCATTGAATATTATCAAAATCTGATGCCAACAAACTTCAGATTTGCCAAAAAATACTTTAAATGAAAACTGATGCTTTCTTTTTGATAGAATTAATTGTATTACTCTCAGATGCTTACGTGAATATCACTTCCCATAAGAATTAAAGAAAGTTAAAAGCGCCATGTGACAATCGCAATCAGAACATTCGAGACATATTTTCTTCTCAGACAGTGTGAAACACGGATGGCCATCTCTCTTTAGAATCATTGTTACCGGAAATTTCCAAGATGTCGCTCAGTTATCGTCAGTTGCAATTATTGTCTAAACGTCTGGTTCATTGATGCACGAGGGCGATCAAGTAGCAAAAATAATAAAATGAATTGCTCCAATGCTGCTGTCAAGCTGTTAATGCGCGACATTTGTTTTGGAAGCAAAAATGAATAATTAGGCTTCAAGCAAACAGTGTGGCATTAATTCTTCCCCTGTGAAACCTTCAATTAGTATTTCAGAATTAGCCTTTCCAATTAAACTTTTATCAAACCAAAAATGCTGAAAATTGAATACGTAGTTTAAAGGTTAAATCATGGGCTGTATTGTGTATTATGTTGGTACTTTGCACAAATTCTTATTGAAAAGAGATAAGTGTATAACAATTTGAACTTTACTTTCCTTTGCCATACGGGTCAAGTCAATGCTCATTTAAGAATTAAATGCCAATTTCAACAACTTTTAGAAAAAAAAACACAACTGTACTTAAAGCATTGAACGTTAACATAATCTCATTACAAACAACGCTGCAATTTCAGATAAAATTGTTTCAATTGAATCTAAAATAATCCTCATGTTTATAACAAGGCCGTGATCATTTTTCTGTTTGAGGGATGATATTAAAGGTTTTAGTTGTGATTAAAGTCTGACGGGCCTGCTGTCAGAAATGAAACGATATTAAGGTCATTGTGATCAAGGGTAAAAACAGCTCTTTCTTTTTGGCGTTTTATTAAAATGCAGTCAATAATTAATTAAAATGGTATGAGGCTGTTCAATTCAACTTTGGATATATAAGGAATAAAATCAACGCAATTACTGCAAATAAATATAAAGTGGTATTAAACATTTTTTTTATTTTTATTATGCTTGTTAGTTAAGCCCGAAAACTTGTAGGACGGATAGAGAGATAACTTTTTTTAGGATGTCAATTTGAATAACTGTTTTACACCAACCATTAAATCATATTTTATACATGATCATGGCTTGCGATTATCTTTGTCAGAACCACACCATTTCAATGCATTCTCTATTCCGTGGTCATAAACAGTGTATGACAAGGATCTGCATCACAATAGCGAATACGATGGACGAAAAGAAATGATAAATCACATCCAATAACACAGCATATGAACCAGGTTATTGAAATATATCGATTTCTTAAAAATATATCGTTCTAGTATAAATAGCTTGCTAAGGAGCGTTCCTAGTTTTCAAAATATATTTGACCTTTTATTAATGTTTTTCTTATATTTTTCTTATAATTATTATATTTTAAACATAGATTCTCGCGGATGTTGCTGCCCTTACCAGAGTTTTGGTTGGTTTAAAACTTGCATTTAATATACCTATACGTCGAGGGACTCTCGAATATATTCATAAGATAAATAAACTTTTTCATACATCAACGCATAAATACAATCTTACAAGACAGGCATTGGTTGAATAAAAGCAAAACTACTTGTTTTCTAATGTTAATATTTTGAATTGTTCCATCCAATTATCATGCCAGTCAATGGATGTGATAAAAGTCTTTGTGCTTTGCACTATCCGCGACCTCTAGGTCCGAATAAGATTTTAATTTGTTTTCGGAAAAAGATATCTTAGCATAATAAATATAAAAATAAATCAGAAACACCAAAAAGAGGATTTACGAAATTATAAACTTTTGTCAACATATGTATACTTTTGTGGCTGTATTGCATCTAGATAATTTAATGACCAACTTGTACCTTACTGTCTTAAACTAAGATCTCCCAAATTGTTTTATGTAACTTAATATTTATATAAAAGTATGACAGAAAGCGGCTTTGCTACTGACCTAAGTAAATAGTGTACACAGGTGCGGGCACGGCCATTGTTCCTGAAGCAGACTGACTCTTCCAAAGCGGTAAATGTTGGGGTTTCTTTGTTTAATGTTAAGTGACCAACGACTCGTTCATTTCTGTTGTTGTTTTTTGTTTTGTTCTTGGTTTTAGTTGTTAAATGTACTTCCGCTGTATACTTTAGTCTACATTATTAAAACAGTTTTGTTAAAAATAGGTTTACTTCTCATAAGACACTGTCAAATTTGCGCATCACTTAAGGTAAATCGATTTATGCATGAAATTGTAAATTGTTAAGATGCGTATAATTATAAAACGAATAGGTTAAAAATATTGGAAGTCAAATTTCACCATAAGAAGTTAAGTTAATACATTAAGTTATCTTACATGACTTCATATTTTGATTGTCTACTTGCCTGATTGTCGAACACGTTTGTATTCTTCTTATTTTTTATGTTTTTAAAGTTTTCTATAGACCATTTACAACAAGTCTTATTAACTGATGGATAACACATCGGCCTTGATTGTCTTGACCGTCGTGTAGTTCCCTTTAACATCGATCTGTGGTCATTTCCAATACGCAATTTACTATATTCTCACCATCATGGGATTATGTATTGTAACTCTTACTGTCAGTGAATAGTAACAGATGTAGAAATGCTCATCGGAAATTCATATTTCCTATTACGATAACTATAGAATGTAGGAAGTGCACAACCAGGTCTCTTTGAAGCCGGTTTAAGCTCCCAGTAGGTCATTTTGTTTTTGTATTTTTCAGATATGTGTAGTGTCTCGTTTCAGTTTATAAATATATATTTATATATATATATATATATATATATATATATATATATATATATATGTGTGTGTGTGTGTGTGTGTGTGTGTGTGTGTGTGTGTGTGTGTGTGTGTGTGTGTGTGTGTGTGTGTGTGTGTGTGTGTGTGTGTGTGTGTGTGTGTGTGTGTGTGTGTGTGTGTGTGTGTGTGTGTTTGTGTGTGTGTGTG
Organism: Sinonovacula constricta; assembly: GCA_007844125.1. Lineage (NCBI taxonomy): Eukaryota > Metazoa > Mollusca > Bivalvia > Cardiida > Solecurtidae > Sinonovacula > Sinonovacula constricta. Next base: position 31,630,511 of record CM017567.1, read on the forward strand.
TGTGTGTGTGTGTGTGTGTGTGTGTGTGTGTGTGTGTGTGTGTGTGTGTGCCACACCCAGTCACATTATCCTAACACCGGGCCAACTAGTCGTGGAACTACCCTTATATTTGCTTGAGCGTTAACAAGGGAGCTAGAGCTATACCACTACCATCTTTTAACGACTTTGGTATGTCACGGCCCGGGATCGTACCCGGGGCCTACCGTACCTGGAGCCGACGCTCTACCGATTGCGCTACCAGGTCCGATGGGTTCATTTACAGAGATGCATAAATAAGGTACGTGTGCAATGCTTCGCAATTGTGGATTAAGAGCTTTCTCGGAAGATGATCTGATGACGCACTGATTTAAGGTCAATGCTATTCCCATTTCTACCTGATCTTGATCTGACGTTTATAAATGCATGGGGTTGACGTCTAGCATGTACATGCTACCAGGTCCGGTCATATATACATATATGTGTGTGTGTGTGTGATTGTGTATTGTGATTGTGTGTGTGGGGGGGTGTGTGGGTGTGTGGGTGTGTGTGTGTGGGGGGGTGGCTCCTATTTATAACTTTGCATGTTTGTATCAATTTCTAGTAGTATTCGAATTACATTTTAATAGATTCACATAATATATTGACATGTGTTAGTTTTACATAGTTTATACCAAGCATTGGGAGTGTACTATTTAGTTACAATACCTAGTTTACGTAACAAATGCCTACTTTTCATTGTAAAGTCGTTATTATATGCTATTTTTGTGGCAGTATACATATGCACAAATTGTCATGACCTATTTAAGCTACATACTTATGATATACAATGTACATGTAATGTATTTTATGCAATGTCCCATTTTGGTGAGATATTTTTATTTACAAAGTGAACATTTAAATGCTCTCCATGCATTTCCGATGACAAATATATTCAGGAAACCTCTTTATTGATAGTTGATTAAATTTTATTTGTTACAACAGTTGCTTCTAAACTGAGCTGAGCTATAGAAGTAAGTCCCCGTCTTCTTATATGGCTGCCGGATTCTAGACTTTGTCTATCAACGAACGGTAGTTCAGATAGATATTGTCACAGCCAATCAGAAATGATCTGACATTCCAAGGTCTGGCAATGTCTGTCAAAACAGCCGCCATATTGTTTCGACAATCTTAACAACAGCCAGTTTTAATGCAAATTATACAATGGAAAATGTTTAAATTTTGCCTCACATTCCAAATATGGATTCTGATGTGAACAACAAATTTACATATGAAGATGTATCCTGAAAAAAGGCAAACTAAAATAGTTATTATTAACGACAACAATCAAAATGTCAAATCGAGTAGAATTGACTTTGAAACTTAAGTATCATTTATACTTGTATGCATTAACTATTTTAAACAAGAACAATCGCTCTAACAGCTGAAAATCTCTACCAACAACAAGTTGAGAGATAAATAAATAACTTTCTTAGTTACTTAACTTTATAACAGATGATTTTTCCCATAAGGAAGAGATAGACAGCTGCTATGTGTCTACATCAATGTCTGCCTGTTTCAGGTATTCAATAATTCCCTAAACTATCACAACCCTCTATGAGAAAAACTTTTAAAAAGTGTAACTCTGCTAATGTTTAATCGGTCCTTTTGCTTGCAGTTTGTTCAAAGGAGATAACTTTGGGATTTTCTCTTCGTGAATAATGTCCCGTCTCATTATATATATATTATATACGATTTATATTTATAGTTATATTTATCCTATCCGGGTTAATAATATGTAAAATATTACTATAATTTACAAATTGAATATTGCACCTGGAGAAACATATTTTTATTCATCCGGATGTTATGACAATTCATTTGGTAATTTAATTTGCAAAACCAAATTAACTTTGAATACTTTGCTTTAGCTAAGACATTAGTATAAAATACAAAAGAAAATGATAATCTAAAGGACATGACTCAGTGCGATATTAACTTTACAACGAAAAGGAAAATAAGCTACTTGATAATCATTAAATATTCATTAAGTGATAATTCGTTATGTAAATATATTGTTACGAGAAATAAAAACAAAACATCCTATGTGAGTAAATATGCTAATAGTTAATGTTATTTGATTTTTAGTTAACCCAAGCGACCTGTTTATTTGCTCTTTTAATCAACTGCCTCGACGGATCTTAAACAGAATGATAGAGATACCATTATTCAGCTATTGCTAAAAGCAGATGATAGATTTTGTTTATTCATTTGTAATTTGTGATTTGTGTTAAATGATGCTTTGCATGTTAAGATTTATGCAAAACACATGAAATTCCACATAAAGTGGAAAGAATATTTGTTCATTACTATAATCTAAAAGTAGTTTTGGGCTTCATTGCTGAGAACAAATTGTCAATGCCCCATAAGAATTCAGCTACATATCTTAAAAGACAATAGTTAAGTCATGTTGTTCTTATCGGAAATTATTTCATTTCCGTATGTGCTTACATAGAAAGTCCGAAAAATAAAATAATGTCATCAAAGGCAAATAAAATATGTGGCAATTTAATTATAAATTTATCCGCTATTTCCTTCTCGTCGATACATTTCATAGGTTGTTATAAAAATAGCAAGACAAAGAACCCTGTAGAAACCAAGCAAAAAGGATTTTCTGAAGAAATTGCTAATTATTTATGCTAACGTCTTACACTACACGTTTGGTATTTACAATACTCCGGTAAAACACGATGAACACACAAAGAACCATGTGATGACATAATGCAATATGCATATTTTTGCATTCTTTACTTGCACCTGGTTATGTTGTTCGTGATGTTTTTATTCTATTCTTGTTTTATAGAGACACAATATGGTGGGAGTTGTTTAAATTGGACATTACCTACATTGCTAGTTGTATCATTTCTTGTATGGTGTTTGAATACAATGTGAAACTTAAATACTTCCTCATTTTACTTGTTTTTTATCAAAGATGTCAGAATTTAATTTTCCGCCATTACGTTTCAGCTAGTGTCATGTTTTTCATATTGTCGATGGTAAATTGTAATCCAAATAATACATTTCAATAAAAATAGTTCAGAGCTGTAAAGTTCTGTCTCTAGTTATTACAAATTCCGCTATGGTTGTCACTATTGCCATGTGATAAAAAGAAGGGTTTTTTGTTGTTGTTTTATAGAGATTTACGAACATTTCATGTCGTACGGCTATTTGGTAAATATATCCTTTAAGCACAATAACTTGTTCACTCATTTTTCAGTAATATAAATTAATATTACTTTGATTCTCAATTGTTTAACTTACGTTTAATGTTAACGTGCGAAATATATTGAAAACTGGAACGTGTTAAATTTATACCTTAGTAGTCAATAGAATGCTTGCTAAATGTAAAAAGAATGAAACACAGCGACGAGACATATCACACAAAAACGAAAACACCAGCAGTTGTACCGCATTGAAAAGTATGATTACTTTAAATATCAAGTCTATACATTGTCAACAGCTAGTATTTTATTAAATGACATTATACAAATAAAATTAGACTATTTCCGTGGACATTTTGAAATAGGTTTTGAAATGTGTTTTATGTTTCGAGCTAAATTAATTTGCCTCTCCAAAATCAAAGCAAAGATCAAATGGTATTAATTTAACATTAAGTGAAGACAAGAATACAGCCAATTTTCTGTTCGTATCTATTTACTGATAAATCATCATCGTGTTTGATTCATTTTATCAATTTAAGGGACTCGCCATGCTTTTATCAGATGATATTATTTTCAATACGATGACCATTGAGAGAACATATTGAACAGGTAACATCATCTTTGTCGCGACAGCAGAAATAAAGTGCCATTCAACGACCTGTGTATTGGTTTACAAATATTAATACTTCTGGGTAAAAAGCAGACAAACAGTTCTTTTAAACCATAGAGGCTTTGTCAAAATATAGACGGAACCTGACAGATTCCTAATTTATCTCACTTAGATAGAGTGTCGACTGAAAACGATATTGCTTGTTTCGTAGTTTTGCTATTGTCAACTGTCAAAATGTTTCGTGTTTTTGTATGATGCGAGCATGAACTAATGTAAAGTGGTTTGCTGTTGGCAGAGCAAACAATTTGTTTACATTTTGGGAATTGTATTGTTTTGTCTGTTCACGTCGTATTTGACAGAGGTCGATCTATCGAGGAATTGTGTGATGTATTCATCATATAAATCGAGTTAGCATTAATTAAATTATTATGTCGGAATATTGCTTTTGAGATTTGTTTTCCACTATTAACGTTCTAAAACAAAACGTCTACATCAACGCCAATTTTTTCAGTGTTTAACGTCATAAGTCAGTTTTATGCATCTTTCTATTTAACATTTGAAAACAATTCGCCATGTTTGTCTCATTTTGTTATGAATTGATGATCGTCTCAATATTTCAGTGAGTAACTGAAGCGTGAAGTGCTGAGCCTTTTGCATCAAGTGTCTTGATGGTGCCTGGCTGTCTACAATTACATCATGAATTACATGTAGGAATCAAAGTGAAATAGATCCTAACAGCATATTGCCTACAGAAGATGTAAAATCAACTTTGCATCTGTTTTAACTCCCGATGCAGGTGCTTATTGTTAGTTGTTTCACTTTGACGGGATATTGTTATTTACACTGTTTGTTTGATAGAAAAACCTTCAGGAAGTGCGAGGTTGGATCGCTCCACAAACCAGGCTTAAGCACCCCAGTCGGCCCTTTTGCCGATTGACCGAACAAAGGCGGTAAATCATGTTGTTGTTTACTTTATGTGTGTTATGTTTCGTCTCTGTATTTTTGTCACATTTATATGTAAATTGTTTGCCTTTGTCTACCGTTAGATGCAATTTAAATAGCGGAAATTTTGATAGGACCCTTTCTTATTTACCTATGCATGAAATACAAAAATGAAATTATACTTTAACATTAAACTAAATAAGTCAATAGTATCACCATTTTACTTTTATATTTAGCGACTGAGGCTGTCATATAATAAAACGCTAAAAATGATAGTTTGTGCGTGTGTTTGAATTAAACAAACGTAAGAAGAAAAAACATAATAATGTCACTTATGCTAACAATATTTGCAAGAAGTATACTGTAAACTGAGTGTTTTGGACAGAATAAATGAATACACAGAATTAAAGTTTATAATACTGAAGAATATCAATATTATTCGTCCTTTTTACAGTCACCTATCATTTTACGGATATCAATTTAGATTTTCTGTACCCACCAGCCAATTCGTCTTTTCACGATTGCTTTTTGTAAGTATATGTGTACTGCATGTCGTCGTTTAGTAAAATGAGTAGTACACGTAACTGTTCGAGCTATAATTGTTAATAAATTTAGCAACTAGCTAGGTGTCATTAAACAAATAATAATTTTTCCTGAAACTTCATATTTGTTTTGTTTGGTTTTGTGAAGATAAAAGAGACTGTGATGCGTGTTCAAAGCAAGGTCATGGAAAATTATATTTGACCAGCTGGAATTGTATCCTTGTTAAATGTGTGTGCAGAATTTATATTCTTCAAATAATATTATTAAACGTTAAAACAAATATTTTGTATTGATATACATTGTGTTATATATTAACTTCAAATTAATTAGCATTAGGAATGTAGCTATTCAATATACCGTTTCTGATTAAAGAGGTTTTTTTGGCATTCAGTATTCAGAACGATATCGCCTTACTCTATAAATAGATTTAGGATGTAGTAGATGTTATTTTGTAGAAGGTTGTAATTCCGATTCGTGATGCAGTAATTTCACCTCAGCGCGAAATATTCAGATTTTTGTGGAGAGTAATGGCTTCACACCTTATTACTCTTATATATGATTGGACCTTCGGGAAAACAAACAGAATTATAGTCTTTCGTGTCGATCTACGTGGAAGTATACATGGATCAGTTGTTACTGTTGTACCAGTAATTTCGTTTCTTGAGCAATAAGCCAATAATCCAATAAGAAAAGGCCCTATCAAAATAACCACAAATATGATATTTAAACCTATATGTGACAAAAACACAGAGATTTGAGATTTGACATAATACACAAAAAAAGAAAAAAAAACAGCAGTTACCTTGGAACGGTCAGTCTGCAAAAGCACCGACTGGGGTGCTTATGCCTGCTTTGTGGAGCGCTCCAACCTCGCACGTCGTCCTGAAGGTTTTTCTATCAAACAACTAAGCAAATAAAGATAATCCCATCAAAGTGAGACAACTTACAGTAAGCACCTGCATCGGGAGTTAAAACTAATGAAATGAACCAATATATAGACAAAATATATTGTCAAGTTCTGTTATCATTTATTTCCCCAGAGTATTATCAAATTTATGAAATTAAGGATGAGTCTTCCAGCTTGATGTGTTTGTGTTTATACCTTTTCTGGTTGTACAGATGAAATATCAACAGTACTTAAATATTTGTTACAAAATCAAAGTAAATCTTATTTTGCGTTTTACACACTGACAATTACACTATTTTGTCCACAATATATTGGATCTTAGCTTGTGCGTCCAAACCACAAATATACCACGTAATTCTTAAATCGCTCAGGACGTTAGTGTGCGCATCTAAACGGGAACCCCTGAAATAAAATAATCTTATAAATACGTAAACTCATAAAACTATTTCAATTTGATATTTTTGTTATGAAACTAGGAAACGTTATTGAGCAATTTTTGGTGCGACCCATTTGAAAGTCAATTAGGTCTATTTATTCGTTAGCATATTGTGCTTATAAATTATTTTTTATATGCTCATTGATTTATCCGTTGAAACAAATCTGGTTGTAATTATTTAAATACTTATAATACCTTATATTTTATCACTGTTGGGCAGCTAATGAAACACGATCGTTAAATCTGTTTAACATGTGTTGATATAGTTCTTATTACAATGACTTTACTAGGTCAAAGTGACATTATTTAAAGCGGAAAATGTGTAGTTATTTTAAAAAGGCATCCATAATTCACTTTTATTATAAGGCAACTCTAAGGAATCATTTATTTTCTTAATATCATAAAAAGAATGCTTTCTAATTTTTGGGATCCAACGACTAACCTATAGTGAATCATGTCAAACTATCCAATTGGAACGTAAACCCTGAGAAAGGCAACAGTGAAATATAAATTGTATCAGGGCAAAATGTTGTGGTTATAGAAAAAGAAATATTAATAATATCATAATAGTCATTACACGACAGTCGTAAGGCTGTGCTACTTCATCGCATAAAGACATCGATGTTTTTGTGATTAGGCTGGCTGGTCTGAAAAGATCGGAAATCATTACTAATTCTCTGTCAAGTTAGAAAACATAAATGGTAGTTTTACGAGCCATCCATATACAACTTCTCCATAAAAAGCAGACCATTAGATGTGTGGTCAGTGTTCATTATGAACCAGAGAAATTTGATCAGATGTGTCGACTTATGTTAACAATTTTCAAATCACTGTCATAACGTGACATTTCGTCTGACAAATCATATTCTTCCTCTCATACAATTTTCTCTCGAAGGCAAACGTCATAAATTACGTTCCTCATATAAAACGGTCTATTGCAAAAAAATATTGTTATAATTAACTGTGACTGTGTGACATTGTGTATTTCTACACTATAAATCTTTTTATATGCCCGTTCTACCTGTAGAATTAGAGGTCATAATGCAGGTTTATTAATTAGCATAGCATGGCTTTCATGCACTGGAATCTTCTGGAATAAAGTATAACGTCATTATGTATATGACATTGAAATCGATTTTTCTTGTAGATCATGATTTAAATTGTAAACAGGCACTTAGCACAAAATACACTAATTGCTTAATGATTTACCACTCTATTTTTATATCAATATCACGTGTTCTTTATGTTAATTCAAAATCAATTACGGCCAACACTTAATTGCAATGACTGATGTGTGCAGTGATAATTCTTGAATTCACTTACAGTCGATTGATTTTCTTTATTGGTTCTGGGACAATAACCGTTTGTTTTACTGTCGATTCCAATGGCAATTTAGTATGTATTTATATCAGGCCGTTACAGAACATGCTTATTTTTCACGTCAATAATTGGAGTCGCTACGTATTAGCTTTGTATACGACTCATTTATTTATGCATATTGGCTCATTCAGAGTGCACTTGGTAAGTGGAAGCGAACATAAAATAGTCTGAGGTTGTAGTGCTCGGCAAACCAGGTTTAAGCACCATAGTATGTCCTTTGGTCAACTGACCGTCCAAGGCGGTAACTACTTTTCTCTTTTTGTGTGTTGTATCTCGCTTCTGTGTTTTGTCACTTTCTGCATTTACTATGTTTTCCTTTGTCAGGATGTAGTTTAGATATAAATATCTTAATTCTTATAAGACATTCTCATATTTACCTATTCACAAGCAACGGGAAATTTATGCGGTATGCGTCTTTTTTTGTTTCGATGTTCTTAAGCAGAGAAAATGATTTAATTATAAAACTTTAGCTATGCATACTGCAACTTTGAACACAAAAACACTGAACGCTTTTTTTAAACTATTTTCCACTCATATATATGGATCTCATTAAAATCAGAATTAGCTTAATGACTGTAGAATAAAACCGAAAAGTAAACATAATTTGTCATCAATATCCACAAAGATGATTTCATGCTATAACAGTGGAAAACACGAACTGCTATCACTTTATGGAAAGATTGTTTCGACAATTTGTCGTTAAGTTATCGGCTGTTGCAATTGCCGAATGTCTGGTGCTTTAAAGAACGAGGTCAATTAAGTCGAAAAAATAATAATACGATTTCATTCAAATCCATTTGTGCTCAGGTTGTTAATGTGCTGCTTGTTTGCAAGAAAATGAATGAAGAGGCTTTATGTCAACAGTCTGGCATTAAATCTTCCTCTTTGGAACCATTCATTAGCGTTTAAAAAATAAATATTCACAACAGAACTGTTCTCAAACCAAACAATATGGAAAAAACTTAGTTTATAATTTAAATTAGTAATACTGTAGCCATACTCATATTCTTGTTTGGTGATATGAATCTTCTAAACATACCTATACCTGACTTTGGATCAAGACTTTAAATATACACAGCTTTTACTTTATGATATTTTTAGCAAATTAACCGTTTTCAATTATAATTGACATTTTTATATAAATTGATTTTTATATTTATGCTCAAGAATTTTAATTTTTACCTGATAATAGACTATTCTCGTTAAACTTCAATATATGCGGCGTCGTATGACTTATCAAGTGTCGATGTGCCTTAAAATCCAATAATACAAATACATTTTATCAAATCCAGGCTTAGACATTGGCTGGTGCATCCTCTATTAAACATTGATAGTGTGGTTTCATAGAAAAAAAACATGTATAAGAGCAAAAAGGCCAAATTTGACAGTAAGCATTGCATTAACTGCTAACACATTCAATATATATAATAAATATAACATACAATATATGAAACCAAAACAAAATGTTATTGTATCAACAAAATTGTATCAGTATATTATTTCTCATTACCATAAACAATGCATAAATGTTTACGCCATAAACTTTAGAGCACGACACGATACCTTATTAACATACAAAACTAATAAGGTAAATAAGATGTAAAGGACATTGTTAAGTAAGGATGAATAGATTTATTAATATCGTCTTTTGCAATCATAAGGATAAATAGGGATTAATAAAAATGTATGAACATATGAATCTGTTTTCTTTATCGTGTATGAAAGTTTGTGCAACTTTCATGCTTAAGGGGGGGGGGGATAAAGATAACATAGCCCAGTATAATTTTTTCCTGCTGTTATCAGCAACTCCATGTCATTAGCAATTGAATCATATTTGTTTAGTTTGTTTTGTTTTTCATTTGTTACATCGCAACGACACAATTACGGTTATATTGGCGAGTCCAGCTAATTATTTGTAAAGGAAGACCTCAGACTTATGCCTGGGTAGAACCACCGTCGCTCCGCAGATTAGCTGGAAGACCTACCCACATAAAAGTTCTCGCCCTGACAGGGACTCGAACCCACGCAGTGAGGGGCTGAGGAGTTACAAGCCTGTTGCTCCAACTACCTGACCACGGGCGCCCCATAGCAAAATATATAAAAAAAAAACTGTGAACTAACTCATAGTTAGTTTAGCCTAGTTACGGAGACGCTCCGAACGACTGATTGATAAAAATAACAAACTGTACAATGGGTACATTCATCTGGATCAATTTACTTAGCTAGATATACTATTAAAACAAATGTACGATTTATCACGAAGGATTATTCATCGATTATGGCAAAAGAAAACCTGCGAAACAAATTCAAATATTTTTATGCGATGAAAGCGATGAACGAAAATGAAATCCAAAAATATTTAAAAGCCGAGAAATTATCCGCAAATTACTCTCAAAGAATAAAGAAAAAAAAAACGTTACGAAGTATTTTCTACTAAGCAGTCTCTTCAAGAATAGGTAAACAAGAAAATGTCCTTTAAAAATAACCACATATAGGTAAATCCAAACTACCTGCAGAGCAAGGCAAACCGGGTAAATTTGAAAGGTGACAAAAACAGAGACGAGACATAACACACAAAAAGGAAAACCAACAGTTACCGCCTTGGAATGGTCATTTGGCAAAAGCACCGACTCTTGTGCTTAAACCTAGTTTGTGAGCGCTCCAACCTCACACTTCCTGAATATTTTTTTATCAAACAAACAGTTTAAATAAAAATATATCCCGTCAAAGTGAAACAACTTACAAGAAGCACCTGCATCAAGTGTTGGAACTGTTCAAGTTGCGTCCACTTTATTAGACACGACTGGAGTGGTCAAGATAACGAATTCCATCAATGAGTGTCCATAGTCACCGTTATTATGTAGTGTCAACGGCATGTTCAGCCATCGTGTAATTGAAAATCCATGTAAGTTCTTTCCTGATTCAACGTGATTCTGAACCGGCAATTTATTTCTTAAGTAGTCCACAAAAGTTGTTGAAAATATAATTTATTTTAAAGAAAACTGAAGTTTTCCATTTTACTGCCAGATAAAGAAGCACGATTGCATAATATGGTCTATAAATATATGTCACGACGGTGAACATTTCGCTATTCCAAATTTTATTTAAAAAAATCATCACAGATAATGAAATAGTTATACGACTGACACTTACGGAATACGACATAATGATAGAACAACCATTTTATAAACTCTTGTGTCGATCAAAGTAATGGTATATTATTTGATCTAATGATTGCAATGAACATATACATTATTTTATCTCTTTTCTGACTGCAGCTCTCCACTATAAGAAGCGGTAGGAATGAAATTGTATTGGGCGGTCAGAGTGATGAATAAGAAAAGCACGATCAGAGCCTATGTACATTGCAACATATATAATCATTTGAAAAGCACTATGCCAGTAAAATGTAAAAATTACAACAAAACGTGACCAGACATTAAAGAAAATTTAGGAGCTAACACAACAACGCTTGAAACGGTTAGTCGGCAAAGGGGCAGGCTGGGGTACATAAATCTTGTAAGAAAACTATAACCTCACATTTCCTAGTGAATTCCTCAAATGTAATCAACGAAAGCAATACAGTCCTGTTAATAATGAATTGAGAGAGTCAAATTATGACGTCATTTAAAGAAAGTAGTGACGAAATTGAAACACTGTCCACATTGTATTTTTGTCAACAAAAAAAGTATTTCCATAGCTTAAATCAGAGACACCTAAGTTTACTTTTATTGTGTTTGCTTGAATCTCTTGCTATGGAGAAATAGCAATATTCACACGGGAAAAAACGTTTTGATAAAGAGTGAAAGCGTCATTTTTATACATTATTTAATTTTAAAGTTAATATGTTACGCATGTTGTCAGTACAAACTTCAGTTCTTTTAACACCGAATTCCGTTCAGTTAGAATTTATAAATTATTTATATATAAAGATATATCTTCTTCATCACTTATGGGTGAATTTCCGGAAATAGTTCTCTATCCCCACATTGAAATAAGTGTACCCACATTACTATTTTAGAAGGGGAAAAATAAAACTAACTGCGTACTCGATTGCGTTGATATTTGTAATATTCCATTACTATTTGGTGTGAAATCAAACTAACGCCGCCTGTATAGTCTGACTGCTTTAACAAGCACATGCTGATGCAAAGAATCTACAAATGGGATGAATTCAAGTGTAAATAAAATAAATATCCCGACATCATTATACCCTTGGTAGAAATTATTCAGTCGGCAGACACGCTTGTATAGATGCAAAAGGACAGCGAAGAATTAACGAACCAAACTTTTTGTGCTGCCATCACTCTTCGGATTCAATTTCACCGGAACATGTATTAATGTGGCTAAATTATTATCAGATATTCACGTGTGTCTGGATATCTGATGGATAGTTTGTATTACAATTCAGTCAAATTCATGGGAAGATGAATTATTCTAAATTCATTTCTTGTCGAATTTGGTTATAATCAGTTTCGCAACAGTGCCTGAGAATACATGAAATAAATAATGAGTCTTTCACAAGCAGAACACCATCCCCTCGGTAGAGTGTGTTAACACTCATATTTGAACAGTACGCAAAAAATGTCATTTAACATTATAACACCATTAAATTTTGTAATTTTAATATGTACTGTCGTTAGGATATTTTAGGTATAAATGTTACAATTTGTATTTTAAGAATGTTTTTTCAACATCAGTAAAATGTAACTACAATTTCGTACTGTCAAACGTGGCGTTCTGTCAACACGCAACTTGAAGAAATAACTGCCAAGTTCTGTTATGATCATATTATATAAGAAATAACTGCCAAGTTCTGTTATGATCATATTATATAAGCATGCAGCTTGCTGTCAGACTGTGGTTGATCATCATGCTGGCCTTGATGCTGTCTCAACTTCTGTTTAGCGGTCGTAAAGAGTTGTCATTCTCTATGATAATTTCTCTCTTGATAGTAAACAATTGCTGAATATTTAGAACTGTTGAATTGTCTGTGAACAATCTTCAGTATAGTCCATGCGTGTACATTTGTCTTTAGAAATACGAAAATCTGCAATAGCTAGCAGGGTTTATGCCTTCTGACAAATGGCTTTCTTATTTTTCCATATTCATGTAATTAAATTTGAATAGTAAATGTTCTTTTTGAGTTTCTAATGCAATTTGCGTCTGATCTCGACCTAACAAATCGTTGGATTTTTATGATCAAATTCTAAATCGCCTGTTCTTTATTTCAAGTTTCTGCGAAATCGTTTACCTTTCCAATTTTTGTTGACCACAATAAAATTATACTTGAACTTAATTTATTTTATACACATCAATATAAGATACTCGCATAGTTGTCTAACCGCACTTATAACCTTTTTACAACTGCTGACACAATATCAGCCAAAATGAATTTTTCAAGTGACTCCTATTATTAGAAATTCCATATACCGTAGTGTACATATTCTGATCGGAGATGTAACTTTTATTTCAAAATGGTGGGGATGCGGGGATAAGAGAGCTGAAATAAAATCCAAATTCATTTCACTACAGAACAGTTATATTTATGGTAGAATGTAACTAAAATTTAATCTCTGTCAATTACAACTAAGCACAAAGCTCAAGCCCTCAATTCTTGTATATCGCCAGTACAAATTGACATGTACACATTTGTTTGAACCTATTTAACCTATTGCATCATCGAAATTATGGCTGAAATATACTCTAACTCTTTTGCAACTAAACAAATGTTATGGAATAAATCTTACAGTATAAGGCAGTGATTAATTCAAATCTCATAACTCACTTGAGACATAAAAATAATATACATGTATTCATTGGTATTGAAATATTGTTGTACGGGTCTGCTACCAGAGATCCACAAGTACTACGGAGATCTTAATCAGAGATACAACACAATGCGTAAAGGCAGTCCAGACCTTTTGACGTTTAATTAAAAATAATTGGATAACGTCAAAACACGACGCGATTGTTAATTTCAAGTCTGGACATGAGATGGGATGGGATTAGCCGGCATTTTTACCGATACTGCGCAGCGACATGTCTGGACATGTCATGAATAAAGAACATGAAATAACTGTGAACTAATGACAACAACAAATCAGATTTACATTCTGTACAAGTATTTGTCTTTCTGATAAGATTATGAAAAGACTTTGTTAGTATAAAGCATTACATTTTTGATAGCTGGTTCATATAAACGCTCGATCTAAGCCCTAAATTAAGATATGACACAGTCCTATGAGCATTGCAACATATACCAAAGTTTGAAAAGGCACATGACAATGATGTTCACTGTTTATGGACATAAATCTGAATATTTCAAGCATATGCACTTAAACATAAAAGGAAATAAGACATCTGTGTGTTGCACATAGACGCTCATCGATTAATAAAAATACTATTTTACGGTTTTGTTGTTTTGTCGAATCTTTAAAATGGGCGGTTTGGCAACCAATAAATAACGTCGATTATCTTTTTAAAACACTGGCATTGAATGCCAGTTTCACTTCATCAAAAACCTTTTCTAATATCACCTATAAAATGTAAATCAAATCTTTCTATGACAGTCCTAAATGTTCTGTACATGTTTCTAGAAATCATAATAGTTATGATTGCCATCCGCGGAGCGGTCCGACATCATGTGATATTTTCCTTTTTTGTCAAACCACCCTTTTCCTATGGTAGCCCTGTATTATTATAAATATAATAAAATGACAAATGGCATGATGTCGAAATATTTTTTTTTTACCCATGTTTAACGCATGAAGTTTGTCAATGCAAATTTCTAAGCACAACTATCTTTATCGGTGTCTGGAATAATGTTTTATCTACCATCAAAGAATATTCTTTTTGTTTACAAATAAAACTGATTTGATTAGGCTGCTGAAATGAAAGTAACTGTTATAATTTGCATCCTTGTATTACTAAATATTGCATATGATTTTAACTATATATTCACCCTAATCTAAATTATTGTTTGTTCGATCAAAAACTGAGTTCGATTATAATAAGTAACTTTTCGTATACATCGTTCCACTGTTGTACCCATGATCCACCCAGTTACCATATATCTAATAACATAGGAAATTCATTGAGAACAATAACCGACCGTCGTAACATTGTACTTAAGGGGGCGGGGTATAAAAAGCATAAAATGCCTTAATAGAGAATTTTGACAATTGCGTGTCCAGGTTTGCGTGCTGTCATATAACAATTAACACTTGTTTAGAATAGTAAACAATTCTTAAGTTTGTTGAGGCTTATTTTATAGGAATATTATTCAAAGTAAGTGAAGTTGGAAATGAAATTTTGATATATTAATGAATTTAACGAAGCCTACAATTAAGGATGCAATTAAATATTCAATCCTACTTAGAGTTAGTAATTTACAAATCAACCGTTATATCAATGTAAAAACTTTATTTCAAGACATATTATAAACAGCACATTTGTAACTATGAACATCTCTCGTCGTAAAACACTCATTCTTTATTTACCATATGTAAATAAAACGATATTTTCCTTATATTATGAGAAAAGAACAAAGCCAATATGTCCTCATCTGAATTTTATATCCGTCTGTGGTTTATTGTTCTTAGCTTACGGATACGGCACAATGCCATACTTCCATAGAAAAGTCTTTAAGAAAACTTGCTTCACAGTTATATGCTCTCCGTGTTTGCATAGACATAAAATGACATATTAGAAAACTTCGTTTTGCATTATACCAACAACAAACGACTCTGCGAAAATAAACGTAATGGAAGGGTCGTCATTTCTAGATGTTCTATTTTTTGTTTTGCTAGTGTTGTTGTACGTGATATTTTGTTTTGTTTTGGTTGATGATATTTATGAATTTGTTCAATAAAAAAATACGGCTAAATAATTATCGAATAATCATTTATTAATAAAAGTAAGCATTAGCTTATTCATTTTTAAGTGAAGTCGTACATCAAAAATGTGCATTACCAATTTTTAGGTTTTAATTTAGGTAATAAAAAAGCGAGATCTACTGATGCATGCCAATTATGGAAATAGAGTCAATTTTGCATTAAGCAGCCACCCAAGGCACAGTCTAAAATAGGCTGCTTATGACAAGTAGACTATTAAATAACAAAATGTGTCATTATTCATTGCGTGCCTTTTACGGTGGTTATGTATGTTTACCAAAAGTAAGAAATAATTGATCTAGTGCAATGTATTGTTTGAATAGATATTTAATACTATCACATAACTGTTTTTATCATATCGACGTAAGATTCAGAATATCAAAAGTGCCTGACATAAACAAAGAAAATATTGCCCCATTTTAGTAGTGTGGTCACTTGCAGTAAAAATCATACCATTTTCAATTATTCCAGCAAATTTATACTGAGTGTACCAAATCTGCGTCACATTTTAGTGCCACAAATCGCCGAAATGTGTACATATATTCGGACAGCCACATTCTGGGTGAGTTTTAGGCTATTCTTTAACAAAATCAGCCGATATTTAACGAAGTAAATAGTTTTAAACAGCATTCAATCAAATTTTGTATTAACAAAAACCGACACTGTGACAATTGTATCTAGATGTAGTCAAATAAAGTATATGCCTAAATTAACTCGCTCGTAAATAAACACCTCTGCTACCCGTTTCACTAACATATATGCTGAATCGATACTGGCAGAGACACTGATACATGTCTGCGGTTATAAAAAGTAATCGATCTTGAATGGAAGATCGGGGCAGTAAAGCGTGATAATGATGACAAGTGAATGGGAAGCGGGTTATTAACGGTCACACATACATTGCGTGACTACAACTGACGATTGACACATGCTCACTGGTTGCTAATCAGGAGTGACTTAAAAAGGGATTTGCCCAATCAAGCTGACCACTGACCGCAGAAGACACGTGGCCGCTAATTAGACGACAATAAAAGAACAAATCGCTTAGGAGAACTGACCCGCTTACAGCATTTTGAACGCTCTAAACATTTGACAATTTCTATTCAATTTAATATTTTATTGGCACAAAATCATTTGTTCATTGCTATAACATAAATACCGCTAGCAAAAGTTTGATTGTTCATGCCGTGACAGCATTATTCAAGTGAATTTTTCTTGCATGCATTTTAGCTTATGTCATTCATACATGTCTTCGCACTGGCACATATCTTTGAATGTTTCAAGATTCTTTTCAAATAATTAATATGACGTGTATGTTCTATTTATGAAATTGAAACTACATGTATTTCCATATTCGCGATTAAATATATTTTGATATAAAATAGATATTTAATTCAACCTGCCTACATAGATATGTGTATTTATTTTTTGACATTGATACTTAACTAAAATTGATACTTAATTAAGACCTTATTATAAAAAGTCTATTTAACCCATTTACACTTTATCTCTAATGATGCCTTTCTTAGAAACACTTAAATGCAAATTAATTATTCCTTGGACAACACAGTATTTCACGCAGCTAAACTGCGAGGCTAGATCCCTACTTGTAAACTGATTTGATCATGCGAACCGGTCCAAGGCGGTAACGACCTCGATTGCTCAATTTAATAAAAAATTCACGTCTTGAAAAATGTGTTACTTTCAAATGGAAATGGCGTGTGATAACATAAGTTTTATGTTTTTTAATATATGTTTTCTTTTCCTTGAACCTAATCATATTTTAGTATCATTAATGTCACTATCATTAGAAGTAAATGCAAAATTTGGAATTCAGGTAGATCCTCGCGTATCATCAATGCATGGGCAAATTATATTTATATATATTTTTTATCATCTGAACAAAAAAAATAGTTTTAACAGAGGTCAATTGATGTAACAACCGATACTGGAATAATATTTCCAATTAGATTACTTGCCCGTTTGTTGATTTTTTTCTTTAGTAGAAACGAAAAAATCTTAAGATCGCCTTCAATATACACAAACGAAATTGATTGAAAGGAATGACATAGACTTTTAGAGCCGATATCGTACAAGTGAACCAGAAAAAGCGGACGTGTTGATGTCTTATTTTCTTTACTTAATCTGCGACATTATTTTTGTATTGCACTAGACCTGGTAGCGCAATCGGTAGACCGTCGGCTCCAGGTACGAAAGGTTGCGGAATCGACCCCGTGCTGCGACGTTCCAAAGTCGTTAAATTTTAGTGGTATAGCCCCCTTGCTAACACTGACGCAAATATAAGGGAAGTTCCACGACTGGTTTGTCCGCCGTCATAATAATGTGACTGGGTGTGTTATCATGCCAGTTAACACTATGTCTGCTTCAAGTTCACCGTCTTCAGATAACTGAAATAATGTTTTTAGGACGATAAACCCAATAAACTAGTTGTTTCTAAAAGAAACTCTTTTAATGGCAAGGTGTTTTGGCTATATTGGTAATGTTTCAGGACAATAATTTTCAACCGAAGAATTGTTACTTCGACTGCCTACAATAACAGAGAAAAAACAGAGAAGACAAATTAATTACATTGAATGATTTCGATTAAATTTGTCTGCTAAAGTGCCAGCAAGGTGCACTGAAGATCAATACTTTCAACTGTATTTTCCCCGTTCTTTTCCTGCAACTTTTAATGTGCCTAATGTCGCTGAAGGCAATCCTCCTAATCAGATATATGATTATATTGTCGAGGCTGAACAAACGAGTTTTGTTTATGAAGTCTGATGGAGGCAGATCTTTTAGACAATTTATCCTTTTGTTGTTTTGTCCTTATATAAGGAAAGAAACTTTGAGATGGATGTTAAGTCAGTCCTTGGTATATTAATAATTGGCAATCTGACATGGTAGTCTTCTGAAATATACATGTATTTTTATATAGACGTGGAATAGGTTTTCCTATTAATGAAATATTTAGTATTAGTAAAATAAGTGTGTAACAACGTAAAAATAAACCGATTGCTTAATGTATAGCAATTCTAGTTGCTGTAGGCAAACAATTTATTCCTTTGTATGAGCTGGTGCGTGCGTCGGTAATTTTACCACTCACTAACAGAAACGGATGTCATTCTTAATATTATTATGATTGTTTTACAGTATATTGCAATTAAGATATCAATTTGTGATGTGTTTACATCATGCCTTCTCGGAAAATTATATTTCTTGATTTCAAATGATGGTATATCGGTTAATTATGTTTTTAAACGAAAGTATCTTCTGGTGGCCCGCATTAATGAAACAATTATGTAGATATCATTTTATGACCTTGCATGTCAAATAAAATCCTCATAATCCGGAGAACGGTAAATTCATTTAATACATGCGATTTGGTTTGTCTGTCTCGCTGTGGCTTTTACTCGTTTAGTATCAGTGATAATACTGCTTTATTTATTATATTTTCATTAGGACCGAAATCTATAGTTTTGCAGTAAACATAAGCTGCACGTGAAAACAGCGCTTGATTTATTAAGCTTTTGGTTGAGTTTATTTCTGTTCCTGTATGCGCTTAATAAAAGACATCAAATGATTGTCTCTTAATTAATTGTCGTTTCTTTAAAAGTGTTTTAGTGATATCTTGTAAAGACAATAATTGTATATAAGTTCTCATTGTTCGCATTACAAACTTGTATTGATATTTTCATTCTCAAATTAAATTTATATGTGTAAACAGCACCTTCCATAGTGTATAATTTAAATAAAAGTGCATTCCTCTGTGGAAAGTTAAATAAAATGATATTAATACCTTACAATTACCATAGCTGGAATATTTGCTGCCTTTGAAACATTTGTTTAAATCAAACAAATAATATCTGAAACAAAAAAAACTCCGTTTTAACAAGGCAGTCAACAATTATCTAGGTCACATTTCAGGCTCGACAACTTCGGCTTTTTTTTTCCTAAGGAGGCATAGGATAATTTCAATTCATGAAAAGTATCATTAAAGTATCAGTAGATAAACGGATAACGCCAAGTTTAAAATGTTTGACATTGTACTTTTGTTCACATTTTCACACGTCGTGCTCTAAATAATTTTAGAATTTTTTTAACACAACAAAGTAGTCCAGTTGTTATTTTGTTATACTTCCTTCTTAAAACTTAAATGAAAAAAATATATTATTTTATAACGTTTATCTGATTTTAAGATTATATATATAAGTTGCAGTGTGTAGGGTGTTTACAAACAAGATGCCACAATGTATCAAATAAAGTATGGTAGTTAAATCTGATGATTTATGTAATAGTGTAATAACAAAAATAGCTGCAGTATAAGCTTCATATAAAATTCTTTTTTATCAATAAAATGCCATCTCTAAGAACCCTCCCGTGCCTGTTAACCAGGGAAGGATACTCCTCTCTAATTTTAGGCACGTAACCGGATTTTTAATAAAATGATTTATATACAAACTTCTTCCTTCCGGATTGCAAATTACTTCATTTCCAAAATATGAAAAGAATGGAATATTTATATAAAAGGATGTCTCAGTCCAAAAGAATTATCCCCATTTTCAAATAAATTTTAGGACTAAATTAATCTGTTCCAGGAATAAGCATTTACGAAAGTAAAAAGCACAATTAAATTAAATTACGGTACAATTGAATCAAATTATATTATAAGAATAGAATTGCAATAAATGACAATAATCTTAATTTAATATAAATACCTCACTAGGCTTGAAAGGAGTGATATTACAGTATACACTGACCATTTCATATCAGTTGTTAGAGAAACCTACATGTACCCAGCCCTTAAAAGTCCCCCATATATTAGGTAAAGAGAGATAAATGTAACAAGTTAAGCAATATAATACTGTATAAATGTTTATCTCATTCATACTTCACATATGACAAAAATATCACAGAGGATGGTACTGACAGAAAAAAACAGCACAGACACAAACACACTCAACGGATGATGTACTGATGCATTGGATTTCATAACAAGTAAGGTCAGAATAAATAATGCATTAGGAAATATGAACACTGGGTAACAGGCATGACAACAGACAACAACGGAAATATGTGTTAGCGGTCACGTTATCAGAGATGCGCACTTCCTGCGATGTTAATCATATCAACTAGGCAGACGACGCAATTGTTTTATGTTTAATGCAATAAACAGTTAGAGATGTAAAGGGTACAAGAATGTTCCAAGACCAAGAAACAATATCAGGAACAAAGACCATTATATAATTAACATTACAACAATTTGGATGTAAACTTACCTATTTAGGTTAAAATTGCCATATTCGTCAAATTCCTTACTTTACACAAACTTAAAATAAGGAAAACAGGAGAGGTGAGCCACAACAATACACATTTGGCACAAATATTACTATATGATTCTAGAAACATACTTAGCCAGTCAGAGTCTTTTGTCATTGCCCTAAATGCAATGACAATGTTGAACGTATACTTGGATGAAACACAATAAAGATTTCTCACTAGATTACGGACGTTCATTCAACCGTTATTTTGAGTACATTTAGCATTAGATGAATACCGCAGTTTTAACCTAAAACAATCTTCTCCTCTCAACATTTTTCATTGCTTTTGTTTTTGTTGTTCATACTGTTGTATTTGTTGTTACGAATAACAGTGATTTCTTAGTCAATAGCATATATTATTATGTCCTAAAAGTACTGCGACACATATTAACATTCGATCCAGCTGATGACAAAGTTATTAACATTTAGGCTTTTCATTTTAATTTATCTATAAACTTGTTTCTTTACCTAAACCTATTTCACTTTTTCCGCTTATAAAGGTTTTAAAAAGAAGCTTTTTGTTTCAAACCAAATAATATCATTTATAATGAATCAATTTAAATTGAATGTGAATGTTTTAATTTTGCTATAGCTTTTTCTAGTAAACGTCTGAACGAATTGGTTTAGTTAAATCTTAACATCATATACGACGTTATGGCGCTTAATTGATGATAACATCCTTTCGGGGACGAAGCATATTAGATTTTTACTGTGGCTACCTTGTCGTGAAAATTGAAAGGTGTTTGTGTGCGTTTTGTTGTTGTTGATGTTGTTGTTTTGTTGTTGACTTTTCTTTGTTGTTGTTGTTGTTGTTGTTGTTGTTATTGATTTGATCTTGTCTGTTCGTGTAAGGCATATAGGGCAATGATTATCATTCAAAAAGATTAAAATGTTTTCAAAATTTATCAGCTATGACATTATGCAAAAGATTCATTTCAAGGATCTATTATTGTATTTTAGCTTCAAATCCTAAAAAGCAAATATTCGGGCTTCCAAATCAAACAATTTAAAATCCATACACTATGCTAATATTAGCGTTTGACACTTATAAGTAAAATTATTAAATGTATCTATTGTTATGCCTTCCATTATTTAAAGTTCAAAAATCAAAATAATATGTTCATGTTCCTACCATTTATTCCACATGCTAACAATATGCAAATATTTTCAAATACAGTAATTCACAGATTTTCTTCTATTTTTTTTTACTTCAGCCTGCTGGCGATATTACTTTTCTATAAGAATGTTCAGAATAATAGATGGACTTATAGAAGAATATATTTATTGCTTAACGGTTCTATACCCTTGTCCACCCTGCCATACACATATATCTATTTCCAGGAGATTTAAAATAATTAAAAAAGATTAGTCTACGCTCTGGCTTTGAGACTTTCCTAGAAAGATGATACTGAATATTGAACTAATTTTGTGCGTGACAGAACGCAAAGCCAATATCTAGTGATATTTATTTCACATGTCAAATTTGCATTCTGCCAATATATCTTTTATAAATAATCAACTTTTAAAATTGTCACAACTGTGTAGCAAAATTAGTCTATCAAACTTGATGTTTTAAAATTTAAATTGTTCTTTAAGGGGTCATTTTGCAATAGAAAATGTAAAATGTAAAGAAATTTGTATTGACGTGGTATAAGAAAGCAGCAGTGCATTTGGGTTCAATATAACAATGTTATAAATAAATTGTAATCTCATTAGTTTCAATATATTTATTTTTAGTTTTTCATTATCAATTATATTCATAAAGATCCATTGATAAGCCTTCATCATTAAATTGATTAATTTAATTACTACATTATTGTACGTTCAGTAATGGTTTGGTACTGTTTATTTCGCCCTGCCTCTGCTCTTGCGATTTTATGTTTATAACTATTTATATTTATATTTTTATTTAAAACAATATTTTTCCTCATAGGCGAAGATGAAGTTTGGCAAAGTATTCTGAACAGCATACAACGTTTTTCTCATACAACGGTCCAGATTATGGAAAATCGCTATTGGTTATATCGTGAAATGAATATTATTCATATCGCCGATCAATCCGTCGCGATCTGCATTTTTCCATTATAATGCATATCTTGGTTTCTAGCAGTTAATATTTACTGACATTGCAGCGTGCAGCAAATAACGTTCATCGCACCACTATCGTCCTCCCGCCAGAGAGTGTTGACAGTGGATGTGTCCACTATTTAGAATAGGGTTTCAGAATTGTTGCGGATATTCGATTCTACATAGTGTCAGCTTAGCTTTTTTTCGTTTCTTCTAAAATATAGCAATTTTAATAGACACAATATTTTAGTCTGAAAACAAAGATGGCGTGTAGATGTACTCTTATTCCTGATTTTTTTTAAACCTGCCAAAACCCTAAAAGTCGATATTTGTATATCATAAGTTAAAATATTTTCTTCTGATCTACAGCAATAATACTGGGCATTTTAATGCAGTATACAAATCGATTTTTAATCACACTATTGAGTTATTTAAAGTGAAAAGAACATAAATCAAAAAATAACAGCAGCTTTATACTGCATGAACACCGCGAGTTACTTGACGATGCGAATCACTATATAAGAAAATGAAATGTTCGTTGAGACAAGCCTCAACTCACCGGCTCCATTCCTTAACAAAAAGATTATCTGTCCGTGTATCTAATCAATCATGGTTTATCATTCTATCTCATAGAAATACTGATGCCCTGCTTAATGAATTAACTGAAGCATGAAAGTATTGGACTGGTTATATATTATTTGTCTAGGTAACATTAACTGTATGGTCGTTAAATTGTTTTTTTCTGTCGACTTTTATCATCTTTCAGAAGAAGTTATTTATTAAAAGTTGTCATTTTATTTAATGACCTATGTAAAATTTATCCACGTGCCTTAAAAATACAAATTTGTGTATCACTGTCATTAACTAGATGAGTTGCCTGTCTTCATCTCTTTTTTCTTATAACAGTATCAATCAACGTTTTTCTCATTTGCTGATGATATTTAGTAAAAGCATTATTTGATTATCAAATAAAACACTCTTGTAAGTTTTCAAGATATAATTAATTATATTTTTTTTACAAATGCGGCCTTTTTATCCTTATATGTTTTTAAGTGTAATTCATATTTCATAAATACTTTAAATGACAGTATAATTATTTAGTTAACATTGAGAGTAATTAAGTTGAATCTATTATTTCTTAATTACAGATCTATTGCAGTTTTTTATATCTTTGCTGTTCACCAATCTTATCAATCAATTACTTATTAACATATAGTGCACTGTTGTTCATCTTTATCAATGATACAATCTTAAATAACGTATAAGCATCACAATAGAATAGACCCAAACAAAATGAATTAGACGATCATATATCAACTTAACATTGCGGGAATACTAATTGTGTATTAATGTCTACATCTTAGCCAGACTAATCATCATGATATACAAAGAATACTAATAATATATTATTATCTATGTATTGTCTATAAAAATCGACATGGCATAGAAGAAATGCTCCATATAATAGTATAGTAATGTCTGTTTATAACCGACAATAATCAACTGGCATACAATTATATCAATAGTATAATATTATCTATGTATTACAGACAATAATAGGTTAGAAAGCATACTAGTTGTTTATTAATGCATATGTCTTTCCGACAAGAAATAGTACAATGTCCATTTTATACAAGGGCCTTTGCAGTAATATCATGATTTAGATAATTGCTTAGTGCTGATTTTTAAAGTGTAAATAAAAGTTTTTTAATAGAAGAATAAAGTCAATAAAATCCAAGGACGGCCTCACGAAAGGACAATTTGTAAAATAAATGAACAAACGAAATATTAAACGAAAATGAAATGTAAACTTTTTTGAAAAGACGATTGTATTGATGCAATAATCTGCTATTATATTCTTTCTAAACGAATAAAGACAGTGCGGAACCAATAGGAGCACTTTCGTGCGTCTTGACGGCGAAATCTGCATTTCAATGAAGAAACATTGACTTCCTTACAAAAGCAGTCATCAGATATGTTTTCGTTTATTCTTGTTTAAAATATATTACATTTGGAAAAGGAAGAAAGAGTTATTGCCTTATAAAAATAGTATTGACCACGATTTAAAAAATAACAGTCCGAAAGTGAGACAAAAACTTTTTGAACGTCTGAAAACGGCAGGGATTATACAATGCTTATTTTGTATTATGTTCCCAATGTTCGTGGTTCAGAAAGCTGATATTCTTCAGTTATCATTGTGAAAATAATAGGATAACAATCACATTCGCATAGAACCCTTACTGGAACAGAAGTCGCTTTCAGATTTTTTATGCATCAGTCGTTACATTTCCTGTCTTTAGTTATCACATTTTTCTCAGTAACTTTCGCTGAAATCAATATCACACTGGCAGATATTTTAGGCATAAATTAGAGAAAGTGCGCAGATGTTTAATTTGCTAATATATTTTTAGATATTGTTACAAAGTGGTCACAAAGGGCCATTCGTAATTTCAGGACAGAATTGCACTGCCATATGACGAAATTATGGTATATTTAAAGACTCATTGACAATGCACACACATTGACTTCCAAATGGCGCTAATGCTGGGTTTGCTCTCTTATGTATTGTGCCTCGTCACAGTTTTCTCGTAACTTAAGTAGCTTGGGAATGGAAATATTCTGAGTCTTTTTTTAATTTAGTGATTGTTAGCTTTCTCATGTTTTACTAACGATTTAAGAAAACTATAAAGTAAGAAGAACTCAAGCAATATTTGGATGTCAATATTGTAAACATTACTTATTTCTCTATTTGCGACTTTAAAAGTCATACTAACCCCTAAACAACAATGTAATTGTTACATAACAGTTCAGGGCAGAAATGGACGACAAGGAGACTGGCTCTAACAATAGTCACTGACTTCTTCTTACTCCGTCTTTAATAAAAACTAATTGGTGAAACTTTCAAAATCATAACGCAGGTTATGTTGTTTTGGAATTGTAAGTAAACATAACACCACAACTACTAACTACATTAACTTTGCTTCTACTAAGAAATCTGTAGCGCTTACGGTAGGGTATAACACTACCAGGAGTTTCAGGGAACAAATCATACAAAAAGCATGTTTACATCTTTGCATATATTACATTTTTATTCTCTTACTCTTTCTGCGGCCACTGTATATACTTTGGTATAGAACGGAAGATGTGTCAAGTCAGTGACATTTAAAAGTATGGAAATGCAGAACGTTATATCCTCTAATAGCTAAGACTGTTTTAGCGTTGATTCGTGTCTCGCGAAGGACAAAGGATTAAATATCGGAAGGTATTTCAGCCGATATGTGTTGTATCGGTTCTTCTATGCTAACATTTGCCTGGGGCCTTTCTCCACCTAAATAGCTGGACCATTGGTCCATTACTTTGAATTTCAAAAAAAAAAGATAAAACATTAAGCACGTCAACATGTCGATATTTATGTAAGAATCCTTTTTAATTTATTAACAGTAAATATGTTGTTAATTATATGGAACAAAAAAGAACAAATAATTCAAATATTAAAATTTATGTTTCAAATGCCAGTAAGGCATATAGTTCTCTCACATAAGTCGTAGCAACTTTAAGCCAGCAAATTACTTTCTTTGTTTCTCAACTATTCTGCGCATCGGTAACCCGAGCCTTCGTCAATTGAAGACCGGATTTCCAGAAAGGTTCAGGAAATGCACCGTTTCTATCACAGAAAAATGTAAATACGACTGTCATTTGTATCTTGTTAATGTCAGGTAGACACGGAACATTCTTCTTCCTTTTTTAATAATAGCATCTCGGCTAATTGCGGCTATATATGACTGGTCTTTTCCGGAATTTTAGCATAATGGCATGATGATTTTATAGTCTCACGTATCAACAAAAAATAAAATGATTGAACAAATGCTGATTAACAACAGGAACATGTTTCGTTTTGTTTTAAATATTTTTCCTTTAAGCTTTACCATTGGATGATTAGTGAAATTAGACCTTCCCAGTTTATTTTTGTATTTCCGATGGACTATTAGTATGACAATAAAGGCTTAATAAAGCCATTTGTCTTAATCCCTTTATGGCACAGTCTAGTTTTTTAAAATTATGTAAAAAATGATGTTTCTGGGTCGATTCCAGGAAGCTAGTAAATTATTAACGCTTGGCTAATCTGCAAATAAGTACAAAAAAAAACAAGGAAAATACAGCGCGTAATTTATTACCTCATTTTTGTATTGTAACACCTTATTATAGAATACTTACAAAGACTTTTGTATATAAATATATACCAATTTACAATAGCGGTTTAAACTTTAATAATTTCAAAATTATGTCAGATATATTTGGCAAATACGGTAATTAATGATTAAATGAACTATGACATAGGCCCATAATCGAATGTGTACTGTAGTTTGAAGTTTATACATATATAGGTTAAAACTAGTACTATGTCCTGCTTGAATATAAACAATGGTATCCAGCTTTTAAAAGACAAATTAATCACTGCATCTATCTGCTATTAGGATTTCAAGAAGAAATTTCTCCAATTTGATTATAAAATTAGTTTTAATTAAAATGTTTATTTATTATGCAAAATATTGCCACTGTAATTCCAATTAATCAAAAAACTGTCACTTTGCATATCTTTAAAGACAATGCACGTCTCGCATGTTAAACCCACCGAACATTTAATTACTGTTTACCCATGGATGGAATATGTTTCGGTTTTAGATGAAACGTCTTTGACTGAACAACTGCTATTTCAAAGAGTCATCCCGTCCATACCTAGGCCGACTTCAAATCTCTTGTCTTTTATTAATCTTAATAATATGCAGTTCAATTGTTAATCATTTATAAGAAAATAGCAAGTTTAATTAATTCAAGCACTGCAATTATTTTCTAATTAACTGTTCCATATTCAATCGTTAATAAATACTATGTGTGTGCTGACACATTATCAGAGATGCGCTATTAGTCAATATTTGCTAATCATATGAACTCTGCTCGGCGCAAAGGCTCCAAAAATCGTTTGCAAGTTAATTAAGAAACAAATGGCAAACGTCAAGAAGATTAGGAATTATCTATTCAACATTTATTATAACAATATATGACAAATTCAAATGAGCATAGCAACACATACCAAAATTTTAATAAGGCACATGACAAAGGCATCCACATGTGTGATGGGTCATTTAACAATGAGAGCAAATCCGACAGTTCCCGCCTTGGAACGGTCATTCGGCAATATGGACCAACTGGAGTGCTTAAACCGGTTTTACAGAGTTTAAACCTCGCACTTCCTGATGGATTTCTCAAATGCAAGCAATGAAAAGAAAACCAATTTAAATGAAGAAAAATGGCACATCTACTTTTCTTTGATAAGTTATGACGAAAGAAGTGACGTCATCGAGATAAAATGTCCACGTAGTATTTAGAAGAGAGAGATGTATCATTTCGATTAGAAGAAAGCTTGTTGATTTTATATGATATTACCGTTTCGAATTAAGAAACAAAATAACCAGAGGATAGTAAATAGTTGTAGCATCGTGTTCATGTGAAAATTGAATTGAGGAACCAAAAGGTACATTGCCTTAAAGCTAATAGAACAAATCAGATTTCTTATTTCTTTTAAGGGTTGTTGTCGGGAGATAATTTATTTAAATCATAATAAGTTCGATACACCCGTATTACTTAAAACGTTTATTTTCTACCTTTAATTACCCAAAGAAAAATATTGCCTTAGCACATTATTAATTGGCTATATGTTTTAATTTAGTATTTAAACTCTACATTTATTCAATATTTTAATTGTACTGCTAAACAACGTGAGCCTAATTTCTTTCGATCACTTTTATATGGTTGTCAAAAATATTATCTCTTATACCTAATCATTATATCATATTAACGTTTAAAAAGACTTTAAATGCTTTTCATAAATATCGTCATTATGTGTGTTTTATTCTATTTCGAAATTGCTATTTTTAAACATTTGACACATAAACTGATTCAATACGAACAGTATAAAAAACGTATTTGTATCTGTCTGTTGAAAACCTGTATTATTTTTTAAAAATAACTAATTACTTACAATATAATTCTGTTAGAAATGTTGTAAACAAAGAGTAAACTGTTTTAAATTCAAGAATGACATATGCAAATAAATAAGAAGCAGAAGCAGGGCGATGCTACAAACAACAACCAGTACCAGTCAAGGAAAGAAAATATAAACATTTTCACAAATTACACGATGAATTCCATTTTGTATTAGATTGTGCGTTGTATACAGAATTGAGAACCATTTACATGAATCCATATTTTTGGACAAATACAAATACCTTGACATTTCGGGAACAAGTAAATTTAATACTGCTTGAGAGCCATTGAACCAAGGACAACTATCATAAAAAATTTCAATTTAATTGTTCCTATGAATTTTACCTGTACATGTATTTGTATTTTGTAATATGAATATAGTCATTTGTTTATACATAATCCTTTCCTTATTGTATCATAAGTTGAAAATTTATTTCGAATAACTACTTCAGTATTAACACATGTGTATAATAAGACTGAAATATTGTTAATATGTAGGTATGTTCATATGTTTGTTTCTCCATGGGCGTCTGCCCCAATAAACGAATATGGATCTATCCATTTATCTCATGCTCCTGTCGAAGGTATCATTAACAACATTTTTACCTTTGACGAATTTGTTTTTTCTAACTTTGGTCACATAATCAAGAGTACCGTATCAGAGAGGTTCATTGTTATTGCAATATTATTTAAAAGACGATCTTTGTTATCACAATATTATGAACAAACTAAGTGTTAGTACTAATAGTAGTATTAGTAGAAGCAGTAGTAGTCGTAGTAGTAGCAGTGGTACTAGTAGAAGTAATAGTAGTAGTAGTAGTACAAGTAGTAGTAGTAGTAATAGTAGTAGTAGTAGTAGTAGTAGTAGTAGTAGTAGGAGTAGTAGTAGTAATAGTAGTAGTAGTAGTACAAGTAGTAGTAGTAATAATAATAGTAGAAGTAGAAGTAGTAGTACATTGTAGTAGTAATAGTCGTAGTAGTAGTAGTAGTAGTAGTAGTAGTAGTAGTAGTAGTAGTAGTAGTAGTAGTAGTACTAGTACTAGTAGTAGTAATAGTAGTAGTACAAGTAGTAGTACAAGCAGTAGTAGTAGTAATAGTAGTAGTAGTAGCAGTAGTAGTAGTAGTAGAACAAGTAGTAGTTGTAGAGCCAGTAGTAGTAGTGCTGTTGTTGTTGATGATGTAATTAGCAGTAGTAATAGTAGTTGTTGTTATTGTTGTTGTTATTGTAACAATACAATTAGTAATATTAGTAATAAAGAATATTCGTGTGTCAATTCTTCACTTGACATACGCCGCAAAAACAAGCAAAAACAATATAATATATGACGACGCAAACCCGATTTTTTCGCTACCAATGGCGATACATCTGTTCGTTACTGCTCATAACGTATACATCAGGTTTACGTCAGTTTCAAAGGAAGATGTCTATGCCCTATCTACATACAAAACAAATTAAGAACGTTATCTATAAAGCCTTTTGTCAATATGTATGCATACGTTATATATTATATTAGCATTAACAATAAAATAAACAAATGAAAAAAATTAACAAGCGATAAAGCAAGTCATATTTGTTGTCTATTTTATAATTATATTGTAATCATTGCCATTTTAGAATAAAGAGTTTTGTTGGTTTTGTTGTTGTTGTTTTTGTTGTTGTTGTTGTTCAAATTGCATGGCCATTAATGTAAAGCATTATATTGAATGTTTACATGTTTTCGCCATAATAAACTGTTAATCGAGGTTTTTTTCCAAATGTACGTCTAACAATTTGTCATTCATCAAAGCTGTCTAGAGCGCATAACTGCTTTATGTCATTACCTTTCAGAGCCATTTCCAAACCAAATGTACGACATTCAAGGCGTCACAGAGAACACGCGCTAAAAGCGTCAAATTCCTGCTATTGACTGCTAAATAATTGACGTTCATTAAACAGCAACATATTAAACTTGCATAATTGTCCGCATTCACGTCAGGTATTCCAAAAAAGACACAGATCTTGGTCAATAAAACAAAGAGTTCATCAAATGCCTGTAAGATAGGTCTGGTTATTCATTTTCAAGCTCGGGTAAACCTACAATGATTAACACATTTTAATAATTATATAATTATTATAATTGATAATTAACATGTCAAATTCAATTGAGATAAACAGAGCATTTACTATTACATGTATAGCGTTTCTAAATAAATCTTCCATATTCAATCATTAATGAGTAGTAATGACAATTTCAATTAATGCAAACAGTGTAATTATTTTCTAATTAAATGACGGCACACTGTAATTTAATATTTACTGATAGTGTTTGTGTCTGCTTTCTTGCTTGTGGTACATATAAATATCATAAGCTGTAAAATAGTGAGGCATGTTTTGAAATTGTTTCCTTCGGCATCTTAGGCAAATTTATTTTCACAATTTATTGTCTGTTTCTGCGAATTCTTAAACTACCTTGCGTCATTTGAAATTCCTCTATTTAAGCCATTTTTATATTTTTCACATTTCTATAAATTCTATCATGTCAATTGTTTCTTGTTATCAATACAAATATTTTGATGAATTTAATTATATAAATCATAAAGGGAGACTTTCCATCCGTATAATCTTATCCAATTAGAAAACCTGATTTGTTATACTCCTGTTGGGGTTTGTTCTTCCGTTCTTTGGCGCTCAAACCTGATTTGTTATACTCCTGTTGGGATTTGTTCTTCCGTTCTTTGGCGCTCAAACCTGATTTGTTTTACTCCTGTTGGGATTTGTTCTTCCGTTCTTTGGCGCTCAAACCTGATTTGTTATACTCATGTTGGGGTTTGTTCTTCCGTTCTTTGGCGCCGACTGACCGTTCCAAGGCGGTAACTGTCGGGTTTGCTCTTTTCGTTAAATGTCTCACCACACATTTGTTATTACTTTTCGCTTGGCTTACATGTGAAATACATTTGTTCTGTGCCTTTTCGGAGTTTGGTTTATGTTGCAATGCTCATAGGACTTTGTCCTACATTCTTAAAGAGCCCTCACCTCGCACTTCCTGAGGGGTTTCTCAAATGCAAGCAATGAAAAGAAAACCGATTTATTTGAATAAATATTCAAGCGCTGATGTTTTGTTTGACAAGTTATGACGAAAGTAGTGACGTCATTGATAAATAATGTCCACATAGTTTTTTAGAAGAGAGAAAGGTATTATTTCGGTGAGAAGACCTACCAAAAACGGGAACAGTAAATGAAATTTACTTTTGAAATCAAGAAAAAAATACCAAAAAAGAGTAGGTGGTTGTAGCGTCCTGTTCAAGCGGAGATGGGATTGAGGAACCAAAGTCCAATGTCCATCCTAGGGAAATACACGTAACGATCCTTATAGGATGAAGTAAATGACAGCATAGATTGCATGGTATGTTGGCATATTACTGTAATATACGAGTGAATTGTTAATATTACAAAGGTAATGACGGGAGAGCCGCTAAAAAGTTTCTTGTGTCAACAAATAAATGGTAATGTACATGAACCAATTAATGTGGAAAGCATATACAGTCTGTTTCGTTTTATCTCGTTGCAGTTTGATATTTGTTTAGCATCAGCAATTATTCTTTCGTTTTCCATTCATAATACTTTCATATTTAAATGCATGGAATTCACAGGTAGAATAAAATGTATTGCCAGTAAACAACGACGTCTGCTCCACTATGTCTGTGATCGAAATAATTTCAGTCTCTCCGTACGCTTATAAAGATGCAAATAGATAGAAAAGAACTAACGAACAAACAGAGTTCCATTTCTGCCATCAATCTTCAGAATCAATTTCACCAAACCATATCTTTACGTCGTTTAAGAAATTATTAGGTTCTTATGTGTGTCTGAATGTCTTGTTTTTACGCAATGTCAGGAAAACATAAGAAGATATAGATGCATTATTTAAAATTATTTTCTTGTTAAATACGGTTATAATCTGTGTCTGCGAATACATGATATGAGTAATGATTCTTTCGACCAATAAACTGGCCTAGAATCACCCCCTCGCCTTGGGTTGTCCTTGTTAACATTTATATTTAAAATTACTTTGCAATCAAATAGTACCAAAATGTAAATAGAAAACGAATCATGAATTTTAAAAGAAATATATATATATATATATATATATATATATATATATATATATATATATATATATATATATATATATATATATATATATATATATATATATACATATATATATATATATATATATATATATATATATATATATATATATATATATAAATATAAACATTTTTACTAATTATATGTGTATTTCGTTAAGCAATAGTTGCAGTATTAGAAGCGGTAATATTAGTTGTAGGAGTAGTAGCAGTAATAGTATAAGAAATAGCAATATCAGCAGCAGTAGTAGTAGTAGTAGTAGTAGTAGTAGTAGTAGTAGTAGTAGTAGTAGTAGTAGTATAAGTAGTAGTAGTAGTAGTAGTAGTAGTAGTAGTAGTAGTAGTATTGAAAATAATTGTAGTAGTGGAAATGGTAGTAGTAGTAAAGTAGTAGTCGAAGTAGTCGTAGTAGTAGTAGCAGTAGTGGTAGTAGTAGTAGCAGCAGCAGCAAAGTAGTAGTAGTAGTAGTTGTAGTAGTAGTAGTAGTGAAAATAATTGTAGTAGTGGAAAGGTTAGTAGTAGTACAGTAGTAGTCGTAGTAGTAGTAGTGGTGGTGGTAGTAGTAGTGGTACTTATTATTATTATTATTATTATTATTATTATTATTATTATTATTATTATTATTATTTATTATTATTATTTTTATTTTTATCATTATTATTTTATTATTATTATAACTTTGTTCCTTTTCACTTCTCTTAATTAGTTTGACATATTATCTCGTTCTATACATAAAAAGATTCATTTTGGAGAAATATTTCTTTCACTGCTTTACACAGTATGTATATGCCTGGTGACATGACAACTTGCCATAAGAATGTATCGATTTAACTTGTTGTGTTTTCTTTTTGTTATCTGCATTTAAGAAAACGCTTTAAAAGTACGTGCTTATATTTTTTAACCAATTAAAGTAATTTTGCGCATTGGGCCCGCGCAAAGCCGCCCTTTACACATGTTCGATGACAATAGCCGCTAAAGTCAATTTGATTTTTATATTTTTGTTCCATTAATTGAAATCTAGATTTGTTAACACCGTTGTTTTAATTATATAAATAAGTTTTTACGAAATTATGCTTCAAAGCACTTTTTGCATTAAAGGTATTTCCAAGATGGCTCGTAGAGAAAATGTAAGAGGCAACAGCCAAATTATAGCCGCGCATGGTCAATTGATAGACATATAATAGTATTTAACATTTTCTATGTTGTTGCCTATTGCTTTTATTAAAAGTTATCTTAAAACACCTGTAGATTATAGTATTTGTAATTTAGTTTATATTTCTATAAATTCACGGCAATTTCTTTTTCACGTTAATTTCAAAAGCAGTATGCCCCCATTTCTATGAGATCATTTTTAATTTTAATATGATATCCCACAACAAATATCGCCTATATATCACAAGAAATAAATTAGTTCAAATCTAAAATTTTCAACAATGCACAGTCACCTTTACCGAATCATCCGTTAATATTTAGCCAATAATCAGTTCACCCAGTTTCATTTGAGCCATGAAAATTGAAGTTTAATTGTTATGGAAATTTGTCATCAGCGCGATGCACCGTTAATATGGGGCTGCTTTTCAATTTAATAACGACTGGTTTGAAGAGAATACAAATTAGTGTTTGGTTAAGAAATAAATGGTAGGGCCACAAATTGCTAGAGTGTTCTATAACAGCATGGTGTCAAACAAATTTGGCACCACTGCTAAAATGTGCATTGCATTTTATTCACCACATGGATGTAAGCAACAAATTAGCTGTGTGTCTTTGTTTGGGTTTTTTTTATTTAAATTTAGCTTTAAATTCCTCGATTAAATTAGTATAAAAAGGAATGCATATATAATAGTACCAGACAACACAGGTATCACACATGTTTACGGTAGACATACCCACATCTGTGCATCCTAAACAGTTCTTCTCTTGTTAATAAAAACATTGCATCTGATGCCAAAAACTGCGTTAAGTTTGTAATAATAATAATAATAATAATAATAATAATAATAATAATAATAATAATAATAATCATAACAATAATAATAATAATAATAATAATAATAAATGTGCATAGGTTCAACCAATACCTCAACGTGGTGCAGATGGAATGGTAATTTAGTAAGCGTTAAATCGATGTAGCTGTTGTAAGCATACCATGTCTCAATATAATAAAAATCAAAAATAAAAACAATGAGTTTACACATTGGTCTCCCTTATCTACAGTTTTCACGTATTTCTGGTGTTGCTTTATTATGTTGGTTTACCGCCAAAAACGTATGGTTTCACGATGATTTTTGTATAAAACTTAAGCGTAACTATAATGAATAATTTGATTTAAATAGTTTAGTTTATATGTATTGACAGAATCGTGTTTATTGGTACCACTGAAAGAGCCTTACATCACAAAGTGTTATTAAATCTATGATTTACATCAATAATAAGCAATGTGTTTTCATATTAATTTAATTAATTAATTAATTAATTGTTTTGTGAATGAATATTAAACATTCACATATGCTTTAGAGGTTCATTTGATTTTTTATGACAATATTATTAATAGTAACTATTAAATGTTTACAGATGCCATCCACACTGGGCTATACGTGATTTTATTCCATTCAAAATGCAGTCGTTCAAGATTAAATATTGGCCGGTATTCCAAGTCTTTTAAATTTATTTTTGCAAATAAAAATAAAAAAGATGTATATATGTAAACATTCGTATGTTTTCTACCGATGGCGCCATTGTATTAATTATAAACAAATAAAGCCAAACCTTTGATTTTTTCACATCAACGAAGATACATCGTATATTTTTGTTCTTGTCTTAACTTATACATCAAATTGACGTCAGTACCGGAGATGTCAATACCATATTAGCATACAAAAGAAATAAAGAAGAATATCCATAAATTATTTTACTAATATGTATGCATGGATCTGTAAGATTTTCTTGTAGAATACATTAGACAATAAGAACAACCGGCCGCAATAGCTCAGGTGGTAGAGCGTCGTCTTGCGGATCGGGAGGCCGGGTCTTACCAAAGACTTTAAAGTTGGTAGTAGTGGCTTCCCTCCTAACGCTCGCGGCTAAGGGGACAGCATTACGCCTGACTCGTCGGTGTCAGTATAATGGACCGGCCGGGTTCAGTCTCTGGGCACCTCATAAGTGCCTCTGTGCTATAATGATAGAAATGTCGCTGCGCAGTATCGGCAAAAATGCCGGCTAATCCCAGTCCCATCCCAATAAGAACAGAAAGAAAAAACATGCGATAAAGCGAGCTGACAATGACATGTAAACATGAACATCTATACTTGCCTTTGTTATGTTATTTTGTTACATGTATTTGTGTTGTAGCTATAATTGTTGTTGTTGTTATTGTAGTTATTGTTAATAATGTTGTTGGTGGTAGTGGTGGTGTTGGTAGTGGGGGTTTTATATGGCTAATTAGACGTTGTTTAAATTGCATGTACAATTAAAGGCATGATTATACCAATGACACGTTGCTTGCTCCAAGAACAGAAAAACATTCAATTGAACGTTATTATGTTTCTTTTCATTTTTGACATACCAATCGCGCTCTCCCTAATTTTACGTCTAAATATGTTATTTTTTAATTAAAGCTGTCTATATAAGCGAAATTGTCTTGTCTTGTCATCACGATTCAACTCGTGCTAATTGCTACAAATATTTAAGATAAAATAGTGTATCATAGTTAATAAAAAGAACCCGGACTTGTCGTTCATATAAACAAAAAGATCCCGGATGTCTTGCTGAGCTTAAGCTTGGATTCAAAGCAAAGACATCAATGTTTTGTTTGGTTGTTTTTTGTTGTTGTTTTTTTTTTTGGGGGGGGGGGTTGTTGTTTTTGTTGCTTGCTTTTTGTTGTTGTTGTTTTTGTTTTTTGTAGTTACATCGCACGACACAATTATAGGCATATAGTCATATTGGCAGCGTCCAGATAATTATTGGTGGAGGTAGACACCAGACGTATGTCCGGGTAGATCCACCGGTGCACCGCTGGAAAACCTCCCCTTATGAAAGTTCAAAGACATGAATGTGTTAAGTATCAGACTGGTAAAGTTCAGAACTACTTTTCTCTCTCCTCACCACGTTATAGTCCTGTTTTGGGCAAACGATCTAATGTGAATTGGGTTTCCATCTGATTTTCGATGCATAGGCCGTTCTAATCAGATATCTTCTTGGTAGTGCATCGCTTTTTGTTGAATTAATTAAACGTTTGTTTTTCCTCATAAAAAACATGGCAAGAAATGTCGGTTCAGACTTCAGTTCTGAAGCCAAACCAAATTAAATTCAACGAATCATACGGAAATATTGAGCAAATGACCATTTTACCCTGTCTCATCGAAGGCATGAATGTGATTTAATTTTTATGGAAATCTGTCGCCGGCGAGATGCTACTTAACTATGAAGATGCTAATCAAGGAAATAAGGTTTGTCGCGAGGGCAACACAAACTGTTTTTATTAAGAAATAAGGGGTGAAAGCCAGGTTATTAGAGACTTTAGTGGATAGTCTCCCCCGAATAATCCTTACATGCAAGTAGGTCGTTTTATTTGGTTTACTCGGTTTTTATACTTGTACTTTTTGGCATGTATGTTCACGTTTATGCCTTTCCTGTAAAACCCAAGTTCACCATCATCTACCAACATTTTCACTTTGTTGTTTAAATAAAATATTATGTAAGTATTTTTATTGCTTGCATTTGAGAAACCAATCAGGAAGTGCGAGGTTAGAGCTTTGTTAAACCGGTTTAGGCACCCCGGTCGGCACATATAGCCGACTGACCGTTCCAAGGCGGTAACTGTCAGGTTTGCTCTTTTCGTTAAATGACTCATAATTTTGTTCTCACTTTTCTCTTGGCTTGCATGTGAAATACCTTTGTCCTGTGCCTTTTCGGAGTGTGGTATATGTTGCAATGCTCATAGGACTTTGTCATATGTTCTTTTTCAATGGATTTACGCAAAAATAGAAATTTGTCTTTTTCGTATTGCACCGTCTGCAAAAAAAAAACAGGAGATAAAGTCCAAGAAAACCGGCAAAACTTTTCCTACCTAATATTTGGACTACGTCGGATATTATCTAAACAAGGGAGACAATTTCCATTTCACCAATCATGGAATCGTTGAAAGTACAGGCAAGGTTTGGTGACGTACATGTTTAAACTTCAGTATATTAGTTCTGTACAAACATTTTAAATATAAATATTTACTTTAAAAATTACACCAACTTTCATGCTAAGCACACATCTCTAATTGGTAAAATACATGTCAACTTGTATTATTTTGTGTATTGGGGCGATGTTGTTAACTTTGCTTTCATTGGAGCTAATTATTATGCTTTGTTTGTTTTTTAAATACATCGCAGCTTCCAATTATAGTTATTATATCGACGTATAGGTGTTTTAGCGGAGGAAAACCCCGGACAAATGTCTGGGTAGAACCACCGGCGCAGAGCAGGTCAACTGGAAGACCTTTCCAAATTAAGTTCTTCGCCCCGAACAGGACTCGAACACACGCGTTAAAAGGTAAAGCGATCAGAGAAGTTAATTATTATAAGAAATCAATCTAGATTCACATATGAAAGAAGGAGGAAAATATTCCTTATAATATACTGATTTCATGACGTGATTCAGAGAGACTAGTTGGAGTGGACATTTCGGTCTGTGTAAATTATGTCTCACAAAACAATACATTTAACGTTATTTGCGCCGTTCTGGAGGGCGGTGCCCCTTATGGAATGCGTTTTATGACGACTTAAGTGTAGCTGGCGAAAACAAGAAATCGCATCTGTTATGTGATACCTTTTTTCAGCGAAAAGAACTGAGTATTCCATTTTAACATTGTAGCTGGCAATAACAATGTGAAGCTTGCTATTATAAAAAAGGTAGCTGGCATTTATAGAAATTCGCAGCTGTTTGGCGAATCATGTTTACAATAGAAACAGAGTATACCAATGTAATCAATGTTAGCAATGCAGCTTGTAAATACAGATGTAGCAAAGAACAAGCAAAACAAAGTAGCAAATACTCTTCTACCCATTAGAGTTATGGTTCGTTACTGTCAAATGTTTATGTAAGTAATCAACAGTGTAAGAGAGTGTTTAGTTCCCATGATAGTCATCTTCTTGTTTAAAGCGCATGCTCTCTACAGCGCCATGTATGCCTTGCATCCTTTCATTTTCTTGTACATTACGTTTATAATGGACAGGAGCGTATATCATGATAACTTATAATTTAGTAGAACAGAATTAGTAAACAATGTGATCATGTTAACATAGGAGAAAGAGACAGAAATTTTAAATATAGATTGGAAATAAACACAAAAAAGATGTGGATTGGAAGACACGAAAGAATTTTACAAGGTCGGAACGCAATGTATCCCTGCAGAATTTACCAAGAATGCAGAACAGGCCAGTCAATCACATCGTAGACTGTAGTGGGGACTAAGAAGGGATCGGATTTACACGCTAGACTAGGGAAAGAAGACATCCAGATTTAAAAACATAAATCTAGATACAAGCTCTCGCACATCTGGGATCCAATTTTCGTCAAAGCACCTGCTGCCGGAAATAGTAGATGGTTCCCATATGCATTTGTTATTTTGTTGTTGTTTATTTAATTTACATTTTCGTTGTTGTCATTTATTGGAAGATGTCGTGATGTATGTTATAGTGTTCTTATTGTTATAATTGTTGTTATTGATGATGATGATGATGATGATGATGATGATAATGATGATGATGATGATGATGATGATGTTGTTGTTGTTGTTGTTGTTGTTGTTGTTGTTGTTGTTGTTGTTGTTAGTTCGAGTTTGTGGAAGCATAGGGTGAGCGTTGTTCAAATTTGCTTTAGCGATATTGGCCTGATTCAAACTATCGATTACACAAGGCTTCCAACAAGATAATCTGAGCTTTCTAGTACAATATTACATTGAATTGTTTTTTGCACTGATTACATGTCAATCGAGCAGTCCCCAATTTTAAGTCTAACAATCTTATTTTTAATAAATCTGCCTAAATGAGCCTAGTTTCCTGTCATCTCGTTTCAGCTTATGCCACTTACCACAAATATTAAGGATAATATTACTATAGTCAGTAAAAGAAAACTTACACAAAACTAAAATAAGAAAGATCCGGAATGTGCAACAAAGAATGAAACAAAAAAAGGCATGCGTTTAAATCAAGAATATAAATATGTAAAGAACCAGACCGTCTGCTGCTTTGCTTTCTTCGTTTTTGTCTGCTTTTCTTAAAACTATTACAAATTCCGATTACTGGCCCCTACCCAAATGATAATTAGTTACAATTGGCATATCCGGTTCTTTTTTATATATAAAATTCACAAAACAGCTGCGAATTCTTGTTATTGGTAGCTACATTATTGCATAATTGTTATTCCGTGTGAGACGGAATACGTGTCAAATTTCTGGTCATATATAAATAGTCTGGTATGTAGGCAGACAGACAGACAAGCAGACAGGCAGACATGCACACAGACATACAGGCATGCGTGCATGTAGACAGGCAGGTAGGTAGGCAGGTAGATAGATAGATAGGTAGGTAGGTGGGTAGGAATTTTAAAACAATTTACATGTCAAATTTAATGATGCAAGCATTTTATCTATCGATATAGCATTTCTAATCAAATCTTCTATAATAAAAAGTTTATTACTTACAGAAACATATATACAGGCACAAAATATTAATATATGATCACATGATAAAGTTAACATTAGTTATTCTCCAGACATTTTAACATCACTAAAGGAAGTAATTTTCCTCCATTCTTTTATTTCGGATATGTGAAGACGGCACGCTGTTATTTAATATTTACTGAAATTGTTGGTGTCTAATCTCTTCCTCGGGTTACCAACGAATACTAATAATGTTTCAAAATAGCGATGCATGTCCTGAAATATGTTTCAATGAGCATGAAAGGCAATTTAAGAGAAACAATGTATGCTTTTCTTCCTCGTATTTTAAACGTACCGTACGTTTAAATTTCAAACTAATATCAGTGGAAATTCCGCTTAAAAGCCAAGGAATCGTGTAATTTATTAAACATTTCTACAACAAAAGTATCTTGTCATCTACACAACGAAGGTAAATGTTTTGCTATCTCAACTTGTGACCAGTTAAATTGATAAATAAAAATTTATAGGATGAAATAATCCCATATTCTACACCTATAGATTTCTTAAAGAACTTTTCAATGGCGTATTCTTTGTCCGCGACAAGTATCAGTGCACTAGATACATCAGTGGGATGATTGTTTCGAGAACGGAAAAACCCGGGGAGTTCCGACTGGATTCATTATTAACTGGAAATGTTTCAAGGAAGTTAACAAGTTGACAAAAGTTATCAGGGTCCTACTCATTGCCCTAAGGTAAACGATTAGTCTAGCACAGGTTTGTCTTCATCTATTAGTTTTACATTTTAGTATGGTAATTTTTTGTTATACTTTGAAGTTTCTGGAAGTTTTTTTATCATCTTACTGCATGTCATTTTTCTAACAAACAAACAAATACAAGTATGGTATTTTAAAGGATAATATTAAAATGTATGTACAAA
Source organism: Sinonovacula constricta (assembly GCA_007844125.1). NCBI lineage: Eukaryota > Metazoa > Mollusca > Bivalvia > Cardiida > Solecurtidae > Sinonovacula > Sinonovacula constricta. The sequence goes on from CM017567.1 coordinate 31,672,549, forward strand.
TGAAACGTCTTGTTCATGAACTGGATGAATATTGCAGCTGTTTCTTTGCAAATTGTTTTATTGTTTTAAGAGAATTTGCATCCATGTACATTTTACAAAGAATATACTAAAGTATTTTTTCTTATTAAATTTTATTTCTTCTAACCCTGAATGACAAGTCGATATAAATGATCCGACTATTGCTTTCTTTTTAACAAAAGTTTGTTCACTAAAATTAGCCTTGTCAGCACAGTTTGTTTGCGATGACATTTACCTTGAATTTATACTCTTACTTCTATTTCTAACTGAAAGTTATTGCAGGGATGGTTCCGGGGGGCGTTGGGGGCCAAGGGGGAGGGGGAGCGGCGGTGCGTAATGGAGGATGCATCCCCCACACCCTACCAACCAGGTAAAAGAGAAGAGTTGTGAAAACATGTTAGCTTTAAAATACTAAACTTTAAATGCAAATTTTGTCTGTTTACTGCTTAGGTCGCCGATAGGCTCCTTAATTGTGTATATATGGATCTGGATATACCTGGATCCCTCACTGACTCATTGTATCCTAAATAGCAAAGCCAATAATCAGTGATATTATGTTCACATAAAAATAAAAGTTGTCATTCTTTTGTATTTGTAATAAAAATGCTTAATGAAAAAACGATTAAGGTTTTTTTTATATTAATCCGTTCAATACACTTGTCGTTTGGCATTGTAGTTAATCAGACTTTGTTTTTGCAAATTTTACATGTTGCATCTTTTGTATTTGTTGCGTGCAATGATATGTTATGATGCATATGATGATAGATTTTTGTTTTATTTATCAAATCCTAAAGTTAAAATTAATTTATAAGAATGTTAAAATAAAAGTACTGCATAAACTATATGAATCCGTTTTGAAAACTTCAAAAGATAAACGAGTTATCTGGTAAATTTGTAATTTTTACCTAAAGTATAGCCTGTGCAACGTAAAGATAACATAAAATGAAATAAAATCATTTTCAAATTTGTAAACATTCTGGCAATCCCTTAAAAAATGCAACGTTTAAAGTTTTAAGCTCTACAACACCAAGCCTCTGCCACCATGCTAATCTCTTTAATTCCAAGCCTCTGTTACCATGCTTAACTCTTCAACTTCAAGCCTCTGCCACAATATTAAGCTCTTCAACTCCAAGCCTCTGCATCATGCTAACCTCTTCAACTCCAAGCCTCTGCAACAATGCTAAACCCAACTCCAAGCCTCTGCCACCATGCTAAGCTCTTTCACTCCAAGCCTCTGCCACCATGCTAAGCTCTTCAACTCCAATCCTTTGCCACCATGCTAAGCTCTTCAACTCCAAGCCTCTGCCACCATG